>OX465255.1:7919494-7941954 GCA_949987775.1 Aproaerema taeniolella
ACAATCGTGCGCGACTGTACGCTTTAAAACATTTTACTATAATTCATAACAGAAATACTGCAGTGTTACTGTAACAAAATGCAGCGTTATTGAAATCGTAATTACAAATTAATCGTAATTAAATTTAAATCGTAATTAAGTGGAAAGTTTTCGTATATTTTATCTTAAAGGTTTTAAACAAAACAAACGCTTTTTCTAGCCAAGATGTTAACAAAAATGCAGTATTAACTACAGGTAGCGTGGGCAAAACTTTTTTTGTTGACAAGTATAGATAAACTAAAAACTAACTCTCATTAATCTGATCTTCGCTATATGACGTGGTTCTCAAGATACAAAGGTGGCCTCACTGAAATAAACTTATGTATTTTGGCTCGGGCCCTTTTACTGCCTTATATCTTTTAAACGATGGACCTACAAAACGTACGAATTATATTGTCAATAACAAATTAAGAAAACCTATTGACTAACTATCCACGTATTCATATTCAAAGCGGTTTTCGAGTGTGACCGAGCCGAAATAAAGGATAAAATAAAACTATCATATTTTTATCAAAATAATTGTTATTTTCTGGTATCTTTCACACTTAACACAAAAATATGATAAATAATCATGAATAAATTGTAAAACAGTATTAGTGTTGCACAACAAATCTGTAATTCAAATCAAGACAGACAACATTTAAACGAGTAAAAAAAACGTATGAAACTTTGTATACCTAAATTTTTATAATTTATAAATACTAAGGTAATTAATAAATATAACAATATAATTTAAGACAACAACGATTACCCTGTAGAGAGCCTAGAAATACGTTGTCTCGTATTGCAATCTATTAATTTAACATTTAGCTACATACAAACATATACTCACACCTGTAATCCCCTACCGGGGTAGGCAGAGCATCAGTGGTTCAGAACCACATCACACACATCTAGCTATTTACATTTAATACTATTTACATTAAATAACACACAGTTGAAATGGCAGTACTTACTCATCTAATTTCTTGTGTTTTATTTTTATTTTTTATTTACCTATTCAACTCGATCTTTTTCAACTAACTTATATGTATAGGATGATTTAAAAATAGTAAGTTAAAATTAAGGATGTGAATCACCCTACGAAACTGAACAACTTTTCCCAAGAAAAAGATCGAAAAAAAATTCCCCTCTCCATACAACTTGTGCAATCAGCTGAACTTGCTTTTGTATGGCAAATCGTTTTTTTGTTTTAGATAGGTTCCTAGGGGAAAGTTGTTCAGTTTTATGAAGAGAATCACCCTCTTAAAGTTTCACTACTTAATTTAAAGTCACTCCATATTTTTAGAACCTCCTTCAAATGGAATTAAAGTTAGGCTTAGCTGATTCACATCCTTAATGTTTGCTTATTACATAGGTTGAAATTATATATGCGATGTTAATACGTAGACTAGGTATTTGAAGACAGATATAGGATTTCAAAACTTAATGCAAAACTGGTCTAAATTACGAAATAATCGACAAAAACATGACAAAATGTACGAATTCTAAACAGCGTCATCTAGTGGGACTTTTTCAATTGTGGTTTCACAGCAACCGCTTTAGAGAGCATCCCGACAATACTAATTGGTTAATTATACATATCGGTCGAATTCGTAAGTCAGACATAACCTATCTTTAGTAGTCGGTTAAAAATGCTTTATGGTAACTCTGACCTAAAGTTGATTAAAAACGAAACACTACAAGGTCTCTGCTCAACATTCATAGTGAAGTGTATGCTTGCACCCAGATCAATTATTTGAATTCAAAGTATTTTAATAACGATGTCATTGAACTTTTTAAATAGCAACACAATAATTATGTAAAAGACAACTATATATGTATGTATAGGTGACTGTGTTTAGTAAAAGGTACAACTTATTTATAATATAGCTATTTATAATAGCTCATCACACTAATTGTGAACATTAACGACTATCACGAAAGTTCTACCTTTCCATTTTCATAGTCGCATATCATGTTCTCATCTCACAAGTCTGAAGTTTCACGCTGATACTTCGTGAACTGTAGGAAGATCTGTTCGAGGGTAGTTTGCGAGATGCTGTAATCCTCCACGTCGAGCTCTTGCTTGGCCGTTTCCATAATGCCGAACATTCTAGACCACTGCACAGTCCGGTCAGGTAGGTAGTAAGTCAACACGCCTTTGTATTCTTCCCTGAAAGATATTAAACAGGTTTATAAATGTGTATGATCCCTATAAGGGGTGATAGTGTCATTAACTATCACTTCCTCCTGCTGGCCTAGCATAGTGAGACTTCACCCTCATAAAAGTTATACGAAAGTAACTCTGTCTGTCTGTCTGTTACGCTTTCACGCCTAAACTACTGAAGCGATTTTGATGAAATTTGGTACAGAGATAGATTGGACCTTGGGAAAGAAGATAGGCTACATTTTATCCCACAGCTAGGCACGATATAACCTGTAGTACACGCGGGCGGAGAGCTAGTCTATGTAAGAACAGAATTTTGCATTTATTTTGCATCCGATTGACGTTGACGCGTAAAAGGACGCGTGTCCAAATTCAAACGTACGATAGTTGAAAACTTCTCGTAGGTTCCATTTTCTTTGTGTTGATTTGGAAGTCTATATTATCATGAGAGAGAAGCGTCATTGCGTATGTTAGGGTAGCTGGTTACATTAAGCAAAAGTACAATATTTTATTTGTAATTGTAACATAAGCTACTTACTTATTTAAAAATTTCGAGCAAGCGTACGCCAAATAAATAACATTGTAATTCTAAAACTCAATCTTTCAAACATACATACGCCTATAATCCCTATCGGGGTAGGCAGAGCATCAGTGGTTTTAAAACCACTTGATGTCATGTTTAACAAAAATTCATAGAGTTATAAGAAGAAATACGATGTAAGTGGTGAGAGGTTGTTGAAAAAATAATATTATTCAGTGGAGGAGTTTCTTGAAGATACGTTTAATACATTTAATACTTGAATAGATTGACATATCTACTTTGGATTTTTTAATAATCTTTTGACATTGTTCCATCGGGAATGTTATTTATTTATTTTTGAATTTTTGACATTGTTATAGTATGTAGCATACCTACTCAGAGATTTACATTTATTTTAAATATTGACATTATGTTATCTTTTCTCAAATATTTTTTTTATTTTATTTTTCTCTTTCTCTGATTAACTATACATATAAATTCGATCATAATATGGAGTGACACTACATGTAATAACATATTATAAATGTTATCTGTATCGTGAAATAAATGAAACTAAACTAAACTAAACTTTCGTCCACAATACAGAAAAACCCTCGCGTCCTACTTACTGACTTTTAAAGTATGCCTGGGAAGAGTAGGCAGCTGGCAGATTCTATTATTTTTCTTTTACTCTCAGTCCAGCATGGAAACTCAATCTTACTGTGTATAAATCATGACGATGCATACTCACATTATTTTAGGATCTTTGAAGTTGGAACTGACATAGCGTTTCATGGCGTCACAAGACTCTTGAGGTGTTTCATTGGTCACGTCGTCAGATTTCATTTTGATCGTCAATGTGAATCCTGCAAGACAAAGTGTGTTTTTAAAAGTAATGATTCGTCAATTGACGTGTAGTCAATGAAAAGTAGCTGTTTGACAAAGCCGGTCAACTACCCAGCTGCAGTGTGACATCGGTACCACGCTCGCTGATCAGTTGTCGACCAGATGATCGGCTGAGAATAACACCACCCCATCTCTTTCCGTGGGTGTCGTAAGAGGCGACTAAGGAAACACAAATGAGACCTGCCTCCTAGTAATCCATCCTAGGCAACGACACCTCATTTTTTTCTGAATCTGAGGTGTCGTCATATGGTCTCATGCGGTTTGGTAGGCTCTGTAAAGGGCCGTATGGTTCGCGACCACCCTCCTACGGAAGTCCGACGCCAAACACCTTGCTGTGTTCCGTCGGTGCGTGGGAGTACCAGTGCCTTTATAGGCATTTTATGGGTTAACTCGCTCCATCGTCGACCTCATCTTTGACCTTATGGTCAAGATTGAGGTCAAGAGTTAACCCATCTTATAATAAAAAACAAAAAAAACACAGGAAGGGAACCTGATGGGTAACCAAAAAATTTTCAATTTAACACAAGTGTTTCCGTACTTTGGAGGGCACGTTAAACTGTCGGTCACGGCTTTTGTCGATTGACTACAATCGTTAAACAAGTCAGAAGCTATTTGGCGGTTTAAAAACTCTGACACCACGCTTGGTCAAGAGTACTTGATTATACCTACACGATAAGGAAATAACTACCACGTTTGTGATCACGCTGTATTGACTTTTTGTCTATCTCTTTCTTACAAAATGAAATGTTGAATTGGTACTCAACTGTGACGTCATCGTTTAGTAATTCCCTCTCTGTCTAATTGAGAGATTTAAACGATCATATCTTTCTTATTTTTAAAGATATTAAAAAACTATTTACTCCAAGCTATTTATAAGGTAAAGAATCTTTAATTTCAATAATTAAAAAAATAAGTCTTCTACCCCATTACCTTCCGAGAACTTGTTTTTGAGATGCTGCGGGGTGCCGAGGCACTGGAACCTGCCGTTGACCATGATGGTGAGCCGCGAGCACAGCGCCTCGCACTCCTCCATACTGTGTGACGTCAGCACCACGCCTCGCCCTGACCTTCGCGCCCCTCGGATAGCGTTCCAAACCTGAACAGATGTCAAATCATAGTGGGTGGCTTTAAATTAGATAGCGACTCTTTACGGGTGTTCTAAAGTCGCAGACTTACCGCGGCGCACAAAGAGGTCACGCACGTTTCTTAAGGCACAGACCCACCGCGGCGCATTTTAGCTACGTGGATTATATCACAATCTAATGCCGTTTAAGCTTCGCTTTGCAAGAAAATGTATGTCATTGTGTCCATTGCAACCCAAGTACACGCCACGCATGAATACGACAAACGCCAGGTGATTATATACTCAGTGAGTATGACATTAAATGCACAAATTAGATATTGCTCTAATCCACGTAGCTAAAATACACCGCGTGTTCGTGCACAGCCTGCGCAGCGGTAAGTCTGCGCCTTAACCATGAAAGTAAATAAATGTGCAGAGATTATTTCAACAACAATTTCGTATCATATGACAAGTTTGCCGCGAACTTTTTTAAACCATTACCTACACATACATGTTCAATATTCACGATTACAAAAAAGTAGAACAGTATGAAGTGATAAAAATTGTGACTAGTTAACAGTGACACTCACTTTAAAAACAAATACAACACTGACAAAAATGTATGTATCACAAAATCCGAATAAATGACTCTTAAAATTATCGAAGTTTGTGGTAGGTATGTAGATAGCTGACACCCTGGATTAACACATAGGCTACATAATTGTCCCGAATTCCCACGACAGCAAAGTATAAGGCGGAAAAAGTTAACTTATAAATACGCCAATACCGAATAGTACCTATAAATACCGAATAGTACCTGTCTCTTAGCAGCAGGGTCGACCCCAGTGGTGGGCTCGTCTACGAACAGCAGTCGCGTCCGGCCTAGCAGCGCTATCGCAGTACTCAGCTTACGCTTGTTGCCTCCTGAATAATGCTCCACCTGCGCAAAAGCATACAGAAATCGATAGCGATAAATTTTGGCAGAAAAGAATTGATAGAAACGCAATGTCTAGGATTTCACAGTCACATGTGAATAACTCGAGGAGTTAAAAGTGCTGTTTATCAAATTAATCAAACTGCGGTAAAGTAAAAAGTGATAGTAAAGTTGCTAAACAAAAATCCAGCCTCGGAATTAAAATTATTTAATCATGAAATTAATTTGATTATTTCATATTGTATTGCATGAATTTTTGTAATATTTTACGCAAATAAAAAAATAATGAGAGAGTTCGATACTCAAGAGTTCATATTATCAGTTTTTTTTGTAAAAGTCACCTTCTTATCCAAGTGTTTGGCGAAGCCGAGATCGTGTGCGAGAGTCTCAGCCTGCAGAGCGGCGATACCCGGCCGCAGCCCGCGCAGCATCGAGAACAGACGCAGCGTCTGCCGCCCCGTCAGCTCGGGGAATATCGCGTCGAATTGTGGACAGTAACCTAAACACAATACATTACAGCTCTACCACTTGTATCGAGAACAGACGCAGCGTCTGCCGCCCCGTCAGCTCGGGGAATATCGCGTCGAATTACGGACAGTAAACTATTACAGCTCTACCACTTATATCGAGAACAGACGCTGCGTCTGCCGCCCCATCAGCTCGGGGAATATCGTGTCTAATTACGGACAGTAAACTAAACACAATACATTACAGCTCTACCGCTTGTATCGAGAACAGACGCAGCGTCTGCCGCCCCGTCAGCTCGGGGGATATCGCGTCGAATTGTGGACAGTAACCTAAACATAATACATTACAGCTCTACCACTTGTATCGAGAACAGACGCAGCGTCTGCCGCCCCGTCAGCTCGGGGAATATCGCGTCGAATTGTGGACAGTAACCTAAACACAATACATTACAGCTCTACCACTTGTATCGAGAACAGACGCAGCGTCTGCCGCCCCGTCAGCTCGGGGAATATCGCGTCGAATTACGGACAGTAAACTAAACACAATACATTACAGCTCTACCGCTTGTATCGAGAACAGACGCAGCGTCTGCCGCCCCGTCAGCTCGGGGGATATCGCGTCGAATTGTGGACAGTAACCTAAACATAATACATTACAGCTCTACCGCTTGTATCGAGAACAGACGCAGCGTCTGCCGCCCCGTCAGCTCGGGGGATATCGTGTCTAATTACGGACAGTAAACTAAACACAATACATTACAGCTCTACCACTTGTATCGAGAACAGACGCAGCGTCTGCCGCCCCGTCAGTTCGGGGAATATCGTGTCTAATTACGGACAGTAAACTAAACACAATACATTATAGCTCTACCACTTGTATCGAGAACAGACGCAGCGTCTGCCGCCCCGTCAGTTCGGGGAATATCGTGTCTAATTACGGACAGTAAACTAAACACAATACATTACAGCTCTACCGCTTGTATCGAGAACAGACGCAGCGTCTGCCGCCCCGTCAGCTCGGGGGATATCGTGTCTAATTACGGACAGTAAACTAAACACAATACATTACAGCTCTACCACTTGTATCGAGAACAGACGCAGCGTCTGCCGCCCCGTCAGTTCGGGGAATATCGTGTCTAATTACGGACAGTAAACTAAACACAATACATTATAGCTCTACCACTTGTATCGAGAACAGACGCAGCGTCTGCCGCCCCGTCAGTTCGGGGAATATCGTGTCTAATTACGGACAGTAAACTAAACACAATACATTACAGCTCTACCACTTGTATCGAGAACAGACGCAGCGTCTGCCGCCCCGTCAGCTCGGGGAATATCGCGTCGAATTACGGACAGTAAACTATTACAGCTCTACCACTTGTATCGAGAACAGACGCTGCGTCTGCCGCCCCATCATCTCGGGGAATATCGTGTCTAATTACGGACAGTAAACTAAACACAATACATTACAGCTCTACCACTTTTATCGAGAACAGACGCAGCGTCTGCCGCCCCGTCAGCTCGGGGGATATCGCGTCGAATTGTGGACAGTAACCTAAACATAATACATTACAGCTCTACCACTTGTATCGAGAACAGACGCAGCGTCTGCCGCCCCGTCAGCTCGGGGAATATCGCGTCGAATTACGGACAGTAAACTATTACAGCTCTACCACTTGTATCGAGAACAGACGCTGCGTCTGCCGCCCCATCATCTCGGGGAATATCGTGTCTAATTACGGACAGTAAACTAAACACAATACATTACAGCTCTACCACTTGTATCGAGAACAGACGCAGCGTCTGCCGCCCCGTCAGTTCGGGGAATATCGTGTCTAATTACGGACAGTAAACTAAACACAATACATTATAGCTCTACCACTTGTATCGAGAACAGACGCAGCGTCTGCCGCCCCGTCAGTTCGGGGAATATCGTGTCTAATTACGGACAGTAAACTATTACAGCTCTACCACTTGTATCGAGAACAGACGCTGCGTCTGCCGCCCCATCATCTCGGGGAATATCGTGTCTAATTACGGACGGTAAACTAAACACAATACATTACAGCTCTACCACTTGTATCGAGAACAGACGCAGCGTCTGCCGCCCCGTCAGTTCGGGGAATATCGCGTCGAATTACGGACAGTAAACTAAACACAATACATTACAGCTCTACCGCTTGTATCGAGAACAGACGCAGCGTCTGCCGGCCCGTCAGCTCGGGGGATATCGCGTCGAATTGTGGACAGTAACCTAAACATAATACATTACAGCTCTACCACTTGTATCGAGAACAGACGCAGCGTCTGCCGCCCCGTCAGCTCGGGGAATATCGCGTCGAATTACGGACAGTAAACTATTACAGCTCTACCACTTGTATCGAGAACAGACGCTGCGTCTGCCGCCCCATCATCTCGGGGAATATCGTGTCTAATTACGGACAGTAAACTAAACACAATACATTACAGCTCTACCACTTGTATCGAGAACAGACGCAGCGTCTGCCGCCCCGTCAGTTCGGGGAATATCGTGTCTAATTACGGTAAAAACAATACAATATTGGTAAGTAGCATATGCAATATTCGTGTCGTAAGACCGACCGAATCGAATGTGAATACGAATGAAATACAGATTTACGTGGTCATATATCAGGTTAAAGTAACATACCGATATTTTCGTAAACTTTGTTGATGTTGGTCTTGACAGAATGTCCGCTTACGAATGCGTCCCCACTTGATACCAATTCGTCTCCCATCAGCATTTTGAAAGTGGTTGTTTTCCCAGCTCCGTTAACGCCCAAAAGACCAAAACATTCGGTATCGCCTACAGCTGTAAGGGAAAAAATAATGGTTTAAATATGTAATAAAAAGTAAATCCCCATTAAATCTTAAAGATGTTTTTTCAGCCAAGGAATCTAACTTGGATCGGTCGTATTAGAAGGTAAATTCACTACCAATACCAACTAAGTCAATCTAGTAGTCAAAAAATTAAAAGTAACATTCTTTTTTAACTTGTTACTGTTCGTACATAGGTTTCGAAGCCAACATGTCTTCGAAAAATATGATAAGGCACTCGTAGATTTATATGTTAGGAACATTTACTAAGTCCATCCCGCAACGTTTTGAGGGTTGGAAAGTGAAACTAGGATTAGTCAAGAATCATCATCATAGGCCTCTGCATCTTGAAAGATGATTTAAGCAGCGAATATGTAAGTACCCTATGTCCATCACGGATAATGTAGGATTCTAATGGTGAAAGAATTTTTCAAATCGGTCCAGTAGTTTTGGAACCTATTCAATGCAAACAAACAAGCAAATCTTTCCTCTTTATAATATGTATAGAAGATCACGATAAAAATAAGACTTACTGAAAGATACTTGGTCAACGGCGAGGTGTTTCCCGTAGTACTTAGTGAGTCCTTTGGCGACGAGACTATGATCCCCTGCGCCGGTCCCGGTTCCGATTCGTTCGACATGCTTCGCTTCGTCAACCACGTCGGAGTCTTGTGTCGATTCGTCCACTGGGGGCGCGCTTTTTCCAAAGTTAAAGATCTGGTAATAGATGTAATATTTTTTATTTGGAGTTGACCGAGCGAGCGCGTATCGCGGGCTTCAACTAGGGAAACAATGCTTTCGTATACATTTCCGGATGTCCGGCTGTGTGATGTACATTTTTTGAGCAGGTTCTATAATAACGGTTTTTTTTGGTCGATTCAGTATTTACGTACAAAATATTATATTTCAGCCATTTAAAAAAATTTTGACAAGCAAGGTCTAAAGCTCAAAGAGTCACTTTGAGTATGAATTTATTTTGATTATGAAAATACATAAATTTTTCAAATGCTTCGAGAAATATCATACAATTATTCAGATTTTTTACCAGATATCAAATATTTTATTTCTTTTACGTTTTTACATAGATAGATAACTGTAAAATCAACAAACAGTTCGGGTTAAAGAATATGTATTTCTAAAAACATATGGATCTAAAGTTTCCATACGTTTCGCATACCTATATATTTTTTTATACATAAAAAGGTTGGAGATGATTCGAGACTTGCTTAACTTTTAAATATTAGTATGTACTTACCTTCTGAAGAAGCCTGTATTCCGCTATAAGTAGTACTATCCACATAAAGATACCGGAAGCGATCATGCACACTACGTACCGCATCACACCCGGCTCCTCCCAGTCCCACCAGGGGTCTTTACGAACTATAAATAAAATGTAATATGTCAGCCCCCCGAGCGCGGTGAGTTTGAACGTGTTTACCAAAGCTAAATAGCTCACGTTTCTATTGGGCTGAATACAAAGGAAACGTTTGTGGTTTAGCTTTGGTAAACACGTTTAAACCTACCACAATCGGGGGGCAGTATTCATGTTCGCAAAATTTAAATTTAACGTCCAAAAGTTCCGATCCCATAAGGATACAAATAAAATATTAGTGCTAAATAATACCCTCTTAGCTTTCAATAACGCTAAACCTAGAGTCATTATTTGATCATTTACGCTGTAGGTCTTGTAAGTGTCCATATTTTAATAATCTATAGAATATATGGAGATCGGCAATTTCATATTCTTCTTCTTATCGCGTAGGTATAGTCAAGCATGTGGCGAACTAGGCTAACCCTGGTGTCAGAGTTTTCAAACCGCACAACAATAGCTCAGTTGGTTATCGTTATCCTTCGTTAAAGCACCAGAAAATCTAATCCTGGGGTCAAGTCCCATTCGCACCGAAAATTTTTCTTTCCCTAAAATTATTTGTGAAAAAATAGTTTTTCTATTAGTAATAGGTACTTACCACAGCATTGCTGTGAGAAGTTTTCGCACATGGCTTCCATAGTGCACTCTGTGAGGTTGGGCAGCACTGCGGACAGGTAGTCGCAGCCCTGCAGGCACGAATACTCCAGCAGACCCACCTGCAGCAGGGACCTGCAAGCGACACACATACTGCATTATGACATAAGACCGCTTTTACATGCCAAAAATAAAACCAACAGCAAATTGGGTAGATCAGTATTTGAATCACACTATGATAGCAGAATTCGAAACCATATTTGAAAAAGGTCGAAAAATTAAAAAACTTATTATAGCATAACAAACATTTTCGTCTATATCTTTCTTACAAAACGAAACTTTGTATTTAATTTATATGGCAGTTCTCAACTATCTGTGACGTCATTGTTTAGTATTTCCCTCTCCGTCTAATTGAGAGATTTAAATATTCATATCTTTAACGTTTTTAAAGATATTAAAAAACTATTTACACGGGGCTATTTATTAGGTAAAGAAGCTTCAATTTAAATAATTTTAAAAAATAGTCATCTACCCCATTCTATACAGAGTGACCACTTAAGCGTGGTACTTCCTTGTGCGTAGGTATAATCTACGCTTAGTATGTGGCGAACTTGACTTACCCTTGACTATTGTCGCCAGTAGATTTTACTACCTACTTTCAAAGCTTTGTTTGTATATTGGATGATTATAAATTTGAATTTAATCATCATTAGTCATCAATACTCGAAGTAGGCACTAAAGCGTTTTGAGCAACTTAATGTTCTTTCGTTTTTTTCTGAAACTGGTAAGTGTTCCTATGCTAAGCTACTGCGTCTCAGGCTTATATTTATTTTAAAACATTTAAAAGAAAAACATTTTTTTTAATCTTTCAGAATGATGAAAAATCATTAGGAATGGTGATCTGAATTTAAGGTTTCAGTTTATGATACGCTTTACACCCTGTATAACAAATATTTGACCTAGTACAAACTGTACCAAACATACCTGACAGCAGTGCTAAGACTGTAGAGCGGGAATAACTGAAATATGTAATCGAGTACTTCAGCCACATACTGAGTGTCGAGCTGCGGCGACGCAAGTGTGTCTACTATCTGGGCGCCCATCATACCTGAAAAACACAAACAGCATTTATTTTTTATGTAATTTTGTATACTCTGACAGTGGCCTGTATCGTGATTGGGGATTTGGTATAATCTCAGTGATAGGAGGAATAAGTTTTACTGTGAGCAACATAATAATCTTATTTCCATTTTATGATGTTAAGTCTGTTTCTAATATGTATGATATGGGATTAAATAGAGGCTTACCAAAAAGAATATTTATGAAAAACATGGTGACGAATCCGACAGCGGGGCCACCAAAGCAGTAGGAGAAAAAGTAGTTAATCGGCAACATCGCAGCGCCGTACACCATAAAGAGTACATACGTTCGACCTACAAACAGATGAAAGTTTCTTAAATTACTAACATTTCGCCTGA
Organism: Aproaerema taeniolella; assembly: GCA_949987775.1. Classification (NCBI taxonomy): domain Eukaryota; kingdom Metazoa; phylum Arthropoda; class Insecta; order Lepidoptera; family Gelechiidae; genus Aproaerema; species Aproaerema taeniolella. Next base: position 7,931,849 of record OX465255.1, read on the forward strand.
TCCAGCTTTCAGGAGTCCAACACCCGTATTCTACATCATTCAACTCGAATCCGATAATCAACAAGACTATACCCGTCTCTGTTATCTAGATACCGCAAGAGAGGGATGCACTGAGATTTTCTGTGCTTCGGTTTCGAATGGAATGGTGTACAATACGGGTGCTGAATTGTAATTCGCGAAACGTTTCTTTGATATATTTCTGTAAATTTGGCGGTAAAAAGTCGAAATCACGTTGAGGTGCGTCATTTGAAGTAGAGAGTAAAAAAGGGAGTGGATTCGAAAGTTTGTACTCTTACGAGATTGCTAAATCACTCTCTCGTTCGCACGCATGCTTTATCATATTTACTAAGAATTACAATAAGACGTCACATTTGCGACCAAACATATTATATCCAGTTTGGTCGCAAATGCCTAAGTACAAATCATAAGTATCACTACAACCAGTGCAAGCGTACTTTAAGAGATTTATTGATTTATTGGTAAAAAGTCGAGTACTTACTTCATGTTTACATTCGTCGATATCATAAAAGGAGGTAATCTAATCTCAATTACAACTCCCTTTACAACAACAAGATTGATATAGTGTTTATATTATCTAGCACCAAGAATAGTAGGCAGGTTACTAAACGATTGGTGATGCTCGTCCTCTATTAACTAATCCACTTAATGACATCCACCATTGTCCTATTTGTGTCTATGCTAAATCCATGAATTAAATTCCAATTGGCTACCAAAATCGCCAAACACCATGAGTTTGTATTTGTTTAACACATTGAGGGGGTCCACCGAAACCAGCAAAATTTTGAAAGTGGTCTATGAGAAAAAAAGTTTGGGAACCTCTGGTTTAACAGATCTGATGTTTAATGCTCACTTTAAAACTGAGCCCGTGGTGGCTACACTCAGTTTTTTTATCTTCTTCAACCTGCACTGCTAATCAAAGGTCTCCCAAGGAACTGAACTCTTTTTTCAGCAAAACATGGTTTTCCATTAACCTAGCAGTCCTGGCATACAAGGAATTTTTATTTTACGCCGTTAATTTCATCTTTCTGTCCATCTACTTGCGTCTTAACTCAGAAAGTCTTAGCACTAGAAAGCTGCAATTTTGCTCATACAGCCTGACCCCTGCCCCCTTCTATCCGACGTCCAGACGCACTGCAGGGTACGACTTTTCGAAACCCCCGCGGATTCGCACTGAGCACTTTTCATCATCTTTTATATTGTGCACTGCCAAGGATTGGAATTCCCTGCCTGCGGCTGTATTTTCAAGCTCATAATAAGCCGAATCTCTTTAAAATTCGAGTAAATAGGCTTCTTTTGGGTGAGCTTGCTACATTCTCGACCGCATCTTCGCCTTTATGCTAGATTGCGGTCAAGAGCACACCCGTTGTTAATTATAAAAAGAGTAACTTATCTGCAGTAGTCACGCATAATAATATACACATTAATTAGTATCCAAGAAATATGAAGAACATACCAAGCTCAGCAGCCGTCGAGAGTCCGGTGACATCGAAAGCTACGCAGGAGATGAGGATAGTGGTGCTGATGACGCAGAACCACAACCAGTCGAAGAAGGCAGCCGACAGCCACATCACCAACGGACGGATGCCGGCCGCCTTTTGTAGTAACTTGGCTCGGGTGACGCGCTCCTAAAGTCATTGGATTATTATACAAATACTAGCTGTCACGTGGGAATGTCCCGGTGGATTTTCATTTTTTCTTAAATGTAAACCTGGTCGTGACAGTAAGGAACACAACAAAAAAAGGATTATCCGAATCGGTCAAGCCGTTCTCAAGTTATAGCGTGACCAGAAGAAATAGGGGTTCATTTTTATATTATACAAATACAGGGCTTTAGGTAAATCACATTGAACATCTCGGGTGGTAAATCAGTCTATGAAACTGAACAACTTTCCCAAGGATCAAAGGTCGGAATACGAAAAATTTTTTTTTAGTTCCCATACAAACTGCGTCAGCTGATAGCCCATTTTGTATGGGAAGTCAAATTTTTTTTTCATACTTCGACCTTTGTTCCTTGGGAAAGTTGTTCAGTTTCATGGACTGATTTACCACCCGAGAGGTTGAAAGTGATTTACCTAAAGCCCTGTATATAAAGAGATCTTAGCCCTTCGAAAATGGCGACTACTACACCGACAGTCTAGCTCATGCGTGAGTTAAGAATAACTCTAAAATTAAAAATGTTGTATCACCCCCGACATTCGATCGCCTATAACTCTGAAACGGCTGAACCAAAATTTGATAAAATTTAGCTAAGAACCATCTCGATCAGATCAGCATTCAAACAAAAAAAACGCATAGAAATCAGTTTATTCGTTCAGGAGTTAAGATGCCACAGACAGAAATACAGATACACACGTCAAACTTACAACACTCCTCCTTTTTAGTAGGGGGTTAATAAATGAACAATGGCGGCTGTTGCTTAGTCGAAATACACAGGTTGTATCTAATTTAAGTTTGCGGTCAAAACCTGCAACTTTTTGTCATGACAAGCTAATAAAGACTATCGATCGATTAGGATGTCTTTACGTAACGTAGAGTGCAAGAAAAGCGTCACACCAGTCTCATGTACCATGTTTTATGATCTGGGCAAACGATTGTGGCCTCGATTGTTCCCGTTTTCCAAAGAAAAGTTTCATTCTTGAGAAAATCATCAAAGAAATTATTAAGAAATCGATTTAATATTTGTTCATTTGTAGTCACATTAGCACTAAAGCTATATTTTTTCTTAGTGACCAATAAAACTTTTTGACCCATAAGATCCATTTCCCAAAACGCCCAGTACACAAAACACCTTCAATCTGAATTTATTTCTATAAGTGTTATGTCTCAATATCACTAACCTTAATGTAAAACATAATGAACACCGCACTGACTATCCCCAAACTGCTTCCGATACCGGCCGCAAGTTGCATGGACAGGAAAGACACCATAAGTTGCATGTTATTCTGTAAACACACAACTATTTTTATGAGGATGTTATATAAAGACCTAAAAAGAGACAAAGACAATCGTTAAGACGCTGGTGATCGAGTTGCTTTTAAAATTATAAGTTTCTATCAACGCAAGAATCGTACTCGTCGTATGTGTGGGAAAAACCTCATTTTCAATTTGAATAACAAGTTTATTTTTCAATCGACAAAAGGAACATTTTTTCAAAGGAAAAGATTTCAAAGTGCCTCAAAACAAAAATCTTGATAATACATCCAGCGAGCCTAACATGAAAGAATAGAATCTTGTATTACGGCAATCTGCGTAACGCGTGAATTCCTTTGTCATGTCGATGTCGTTTTGACTGTTCCGTCCTGACAAATGTGACAAATTATGTCATTGAAGATTACCTGATTCACATAATTAGCTTCAAGTGGGTGATTGTAGACAACAATGCTGGCGCTTGAGTTGATAGCCTTGAGAAGAGCCGCGTGTACAGCCGCGAGGGAGTTAGCCACGTCGTGGTAACCGAAGTTACTGAACCAAGCGGTTGCTGAATTATCGTCGAACGTCGCGCCGATTAGAAGGCTGTGACGTAGCGTGCCCATCGCTGATGAGTCGGAGGTCTAAAACAAATAGTTTACTAAGTATATCAAAAAGCGCAGAGACAAGTCTTGCACCAACACAGCGATATCAGCAAAAAAATTTTACTTTTTTCGCTGTTGAATCGACACCTTTTCAATAATTTCGATATCTTATTATGATAGATAGATAGACATAACATTTATTAACCCAAAAGACACAGCACACGATACAAAACAAACAAAGTAAGAGTGAAAGAAATCAGTTCTTTTTTTTACAAAAACAAGGACAAACAAGCAATAAGATGTGTGGTGTAATATTTATCAAGGAACGTATCCCGATTTTAGCTTCATTCTGAACGACCAACTTCAACTTCAAAACGACAAGTTTTTTTTATTTTTTATTATAAGATGGGCTAACTCTTGACCTAAATCTTGACCGAGGTCATAGGTGAGGTCGACGATGGAGCGAGTTAACCCAGAAAATGCCTATTAAGGAATTGGTACTCCCACGCACCGACGGAACACAGCAAGCTGTTTGGCGTCGGACTTCGGTAGGAAGCAGGCCCATCTTTCCCACTGGGCACTTTGGGCAAGTGCCCAGGGCCCCGCGATCAATGGGGGCCCCCTTATCCCCAGTAGATAATTATAATTAATGACTAGAATATGCTTTATATGCTTTCGCAAGCGTTAAGCGCACAGTGCTGAGGGTATGCCCGAAAATCAGGCTTTTGTATTGCGTTTAAATAGTCCTACACTGATTTTTTTAAAAGAATTTTCAGTGTTCTATGCAATTTTCTGTCAGTCACAGGGGCCCCATTATCGTAATGTGCCCATGGCCTCCTATAGGTTAAAGACGGTCCTGGTAGGAAGGTGGTCGCGAACCAGACGGCCCTTTATAGAGCCTACCACAGTTGCCCTCACTTTCGGCAGCAATATCATAGAATATTATTAAAATTCATGAATTTCATGATATAGCCAAACTGGGCATATACTTTAAGTCGACCCGACAATTGTTTCATTGATTCTTAGCAAGCGCTCGCTACCTCGAATCATTGATCATTCGGCGGTGTTTTAAAAAACTGACTGAGTTAGTCATATGACGGACAATCGACTTTGTGATAAATTAACTAAAAGAAAGTACAAATATTACAAACCCTATTCAAGTAGTAATTATCTAAAGCTTGCCCCTGCACAATAGTGAGATCCATAGAAGGCAGGTCAGCAGATGTAAATATCGACTCATACGCGGTTTTCGCTCTTGAACCTAAAGAGGAGCTCAAAGATCCATTGTAACTTAGTAAAGTTTCTGTGCCCGTGAATCTGAAAATAAATCGCAGGATTAAAAGTCTGCATGTATACCTTTTTTGAAAAAAAAAACTTCGCATATTATGTACCTATCATACAGGGTTAATAAATAACTTTCAAGACATTTACTTATAAAGTGGGTCTTATGTCATTATTTTAAGGTTTATAATGATATGTTTTACCCAGCCCGTGCGTAATCAAAATAAAACAATAGTACGTAATAGTTTTTTTTTTCAAAATTTCAGCAGAGTTCAGATATTTATTTTTATTTAAAATTATGTGTAAATATTCAACTATTTGTAAATAAAAATATAATTACACTAAAATATTTAAATTTAATAGAAAATTATCATTTATTTATGCTAAAACGGTGAAAATATATATCTTTACATTAACTCAGTATTTTTCATTATTTGGTGTCAATGTGAATCTCATTTTGCGAGCGACAAAAGGAAAAAGTAATCGCGCCTCTTTTCACTTGGTTTTCATAAACGGCATTTTTATTCATCAGATTGTGATTATTGTCAGAAATACAACACAAAAAATGTCTTCTTCAAGTGCAGAACAGGAAACCTACGTGGGTACACCGCCAGAAATACTTTCCGAGGCGCAACATGCAAGTGATAGTTTGTTGCCGCCAATATCAAACAAAAGTTTATATTTATTTCTTTCCTCGCAAATGTGTTGAAAAACGTCGTATAACACGCGTGCGCATTGGATATAACATTCTCGGCTCCGTTGAGCCCTCGCCGAAGCCTCTAATGTAATATCCAACTTAGCACACTTGTATCATAATGTACTATAGGTCTTTCATTTTTATAAACCGCTCTCTGATTTATCACACCAACGCCCAGCCCAAACTCTTTTTATTATAAAAACACACATATATACGCTCACGCCTGTAGTACCATACGGGGTAGGTAGGCAGAGTATCAGTGGTTCAGAACCACTATAGATGCCACGTTTATTATATATAAAGCAAAAATTTTGCGCACAGCTTCTCTTTCTGGTGTATACGAGTAATAAGGGACGATTTTTCGAAATTTTACAAGGACGAAGTCCCAGGTGTCCTCTGGAATGCAATTTTGTAGACAAACTCACCCTTCAGTCAACGTAAGCTCCCTCCGCTGTATGGATTCAGAAAGTGAAACAATATACCGCATGATCCCGAGAGTCGCGTTTATATTCAGAATCGGCACTAGAATCTGCAATAGCAACAGTGGCCAAGACCGAGTCCAGATTAAAAACAGCTTCAGCCATATCGCTCTCATGTGCTGCCATATCAGTTCGATTCCTTGTACTGGACCTTTGCCTGACAGATCCACTGAAAAAAATAAGTAAAGGAGCCAAAATTAGGTACAGTTTCAAAGGGAGGGCCGTGCACCTTACGTATATGGGCTAATGCCTGACTTGGTATTGAATGAAGAGCTAGAAACTTAAGTATAAGTATTAAAACCGTTATTGTCATAGTAAATAAGGGTGGGTGGATTAAATAGGCTATATGTGCGATAGTAGCGCTACTGTTATTCAAAACTTTAAAAACAATGAAGCCGACTTTAAAAAATACAGCACCGACTTCAAACAGGTACCTACTTATCTGTTTGATTGAAGTCGGTGCGAGGGTCGTACACAGCTTATCAAACTTATTCGGCTTGGCAACTATATTAAACAGATCAGTTCTTCTTCTTATCGCGTAGGTATAGTCAAGTTTGTGGCGAACTTGGCTCACCTTGGTGTCAGAGTTTTCAAACCGCACAATGGCTTCTGACTTGGTTTTAACGACTTTAGTCAATCGACAAAGGCCGGGACCGACAGCTTAACCTGCCCTCCGAAGCCCGGAAACGCTCGTGTTAATCGCCACTTTGGTCACCCATCAGGTTCCCTGCCTCTATGTACGTTACTTAACCTCACTGATCGGTTGAGATCAGAAAGCGCCACTGGGCTATAGATCAGTTAGGTACTCTTTTTTAAGCATGTTAAAAAGACTACTAATGTCACGAGAGTATAGACGACTAATGCCAACTCGCCCTTCCATAGTATGCTTATGGAAGTGGCATAATGTGTGGCATGTGGCATGTGGGATGCATACAATAAAAGATAAAGGAATGCCATTAATGAAAATTAATAACAAAACGACACAGTACTGTATTGAAATTTTCATGTTATACTCACATTTTTCCAGAGAGGAGTCAAAGTCGTACGCATTATTTTCTCCGACCGAGGATCCTGAAGTAGTGGCAGCGCTATCATCGAATTCGGGAGCATGTGTGTCAGAACCAACGCTATTGATAAAAAAACAAAAAAGTACATTGCGTATTTAGTAGGGTAATAACAACATATTGCAGATGGTCAGATAAGACTATAAAGAATTACGAACGGGGATGCTTTGTATCCCACTCCATAGTTAATAGGCCGAAAATAAAAATCGACACAATGACAGGATAATGTATTTGTATGGAACAGGGCTTCCCAAACTTATTTTTATTGGGACGCCCTTCGGATATTACCATTTATTTGTGACGCCTCCAAGTCTGAAAACTTGAAGTCAAATTTTGAGCGCTCGCTGCGCTTTACAGCTAAAGAACCTGCTTGTCAGATAACTTCAGTCAGAGACATTTTTAAAATTAATTACATTTACAAAAATTGAAAAAAAATTACTTTTCTTGTGAAACTTTTCTTTTGAACTTGCATTATTTTTGAGGACCGTCACATCTGTCAGATTGCGCGCGGCGGTATATAGAACAACTAGCTGATGCCCGCAACTTCGTTTGCGTGTTAATTTTTTTTTGTACAGAGTACACAGATTGAAAACATCTATCTTACGTGATTTAGATTTTTACATACTAAAGTTTTTTCCCGCTAACTCCCGTTCCCGTGGGAATTTTGCAATATCCTGTTGCAACTTAGCTTTAAGTTTACTAAGGTACCTGCATGCCAAATTTCAAGCGTCTAACTTAAGCGGTTTAGATTTTTCATACAAAAGGATTTTCCCGCTAATTCCCGTTCCCGTGGGAATTTCGGGAATTCCTTTCTTAGTGCACCTCTGCGGTATCTAAGCTACGTCCCTTCCAAATTTCAAGTGCCTACGTTTAGCCGTTTAGGCTGTGCGTTGATATGTCCGTCAGTCAGTTTCTCCTTTTATATAGGTATAATTTCTCCCGTTTTTTACACATTTACCACTATATCTTTGCTTCTATTGGTCGTAGCGTGATGTTATATAGCCTATAGCCTTCCTCGATAATTGGACTATCCAACACAAAAAGAATTATTCAATTCGAACCAGTAGTTTTGGAGATTAGTGCGTTCAAACAAACAAACAAACAAACAAACAAACTCTTCAGCTTTATAATATTAGTATAGATATATAGGTACCAAACAAAATTCCCATAAAACTTAGGACAGTACTTTCAAAAGGATGGTGGTTAGTGACTTATTTATTTTATATTCTTACAATTAGAATGTTTAAACCACTTACGACATAAACACATCCTCCAGCGTAGTGGCAATTAAGCCATAGTTTTTAAACTTTATCGTATTTACATTAGCCTCCAACTCGTTCAGCATTCTCTCAAAAATATGTGAGTACTCATTTAGCAGGCTGTACGTCACTTCTGTGCCTAAAATTTATGAAACAAGTGTTAATGTGTGTTGATTGTCGAAGTATTTTAAACACGAGCGAAGCGAGTACACATACATGGGTAGAAATCGTTATTCATACATAAGCTCACGCCTTTGTCCCATTGGGGTAGGCTGAGACCACAGATTGCCACTTGCTACGATCCACACACATCTCTTTCGCTTTCTCTACATTCATAATTCGCTTCATACATGGTCTTCGGATTCGGCTACTCCTAACGCGGCCTTCTAACCTAACCTAACCTAACCCAACCATCATAACCATCGTTATTAATAACTGTAAAAGAGCAGTCGCCGTAGACAAAATAGCCTTACCTCTATCTTCTCTGACAGTTATTCCAGGTATATGCTTATTAATGATATCAGTACACGCGTCTCCATCAAAGCCCTCGGTTTTGACGACGACCAGTTTGTATCCCACTCCGTAGTGCCTCTTCAGGAAGTAAGGCGAGCCGACGCACTGCAGCCGACCGTTGGCCATGATGGCCACGCGGTCTCCTAGAATGTCTGCCTCATCCATGAAGTGAGTTGTGAGAATCATCGAGCGACCTTATGGAAAACAAAAAATGTTGCAAAACAAGCATAAATTCGGTTACTATACCTTTTACATATCTCTTGCTCTGTAAGTAGTCACTTACTTCCCTGAATGCCGCGGTGTATGGATATCATAACAGCATAGGTTTCAAAACCTACCATGTAATGTTAACATTACAGCATAGTTTTTGGAATTTGAAAAAAGAACTGTCATACTCATACTACAAGAAGAATATTTTTAAAAAGTTACTTTTTTTATCGGTATCGATTATTTACTCGAATCGGAATCGAGACAATTTATATAAGAATTTATGAAGATTTTATTTTTAATATCGAACTATTTGTTTCGCAGTCACATCGTATGTTAGTTGAAATCGATTTAAAAATCAAACTGGCGCGCTTGCGTGCCATAAAATCGTGAAGAGTAAAAAAGGCAGTCGACTAGCTAGGTGCGAATTTTTAATTAAATACACATGTTTCTCTTTAATAAATGTTCATAGAAACCTGCTTTTTTGTTTTTTTACTTACCTCACAATCGATATGTAAAGCAGAGTGTTTATCTCGGGTGTAAGCATCAATTGCATACGGGGCCAAAAACCTCGTATGCAATTGATGTCATACAGCCCTTGGTTAACAATCTACTATTTTTCTGAACTCTAGACTAGAAGTTTAAGTAATGTGGTTCCATGTCAGTGTCAAAACATCGGGCGTAGAGTTTGCAGTGATACGAAAATATGTAAAGGTAAGTATGAAAAATGATTTTTTTTTATTTCTAAGAAAACTTAAACAGCTCTCGCTTGAGGCCAACCCAGTAAGCATTGGTTTGTTTGTGTTGGGAGATATAAATCTTATTTAACCCGAATCTACTTATAATAAACAAGTCTAGGAGCGTAAGATGTTAATAAGTACAAAAATCAAGTTGTATCACAACAATCTCTACGCCCTCGTTCTACCTCTGAGTTCCCAGAATATTTAATTAGATACTTTGAGGCGCACCATCTCTAGATTTGATTTCATACAAAAACGGATAGTATACGGAATTTGCTCAGAGATTTAGATTTTTTGCAATTTGTACAATTTGGTAATTATTTATTAGATACT
>OX465255.1:7942154-8130844 GCA_949987775.1 Aproaerema taeniolella
CAAGGTGGCAGATCAGAAATGTAATGTAGTGATAGATACTACCTAAGTACACGGGTATTTAGTAGGTTGCCATCGCATATCCTGGAAGAACATTTTTTTTTTTCGTAATCGTATCCCTATTTTGATCGAAAATTACATCATAAGGTGGCAGATCGAAACGTTGACACATCGAAAGGGACACATTTGTAAGTAAGGATCCACATAGGTTGCCAGCCCAAACCCTGGCAGGTTCCAAGGTCAGCCATGTTTTATGAGCCCCAAAAATGGGGTAAATTACCTCATCAGGTGGCAAGCTAAAACTGATGCGGGTCGATTGCCATGGACGTGCCGTTCACTAATATACAGGGTTGCCTGCCTTCAGCCTGGTAGTTTTTCTGGTCAGCCACCTCAAACAATTCTTGTAATTATACCCTACCTCACAAGGTGGCAGATCAGAAATGTAATGTAGTGATAGATACTACTTAGGAACACGAGTATTTAGTAGGTTGCCATCGCATATCCTGGAAGAACATTTTTTTTTTTCGTAATCGTATCCCTATTTTGATCGAAAATTACATCATAAGGTGGCAGATCGAAACGTTGACACATCGAAAGGGACACATTTGTAAGTAAGGATCCACATAGGTTGCCAGCCCAAACCCTGGCAGGTTCCAAGGTCAGCCATGGTTTATGAGCCCCAAAAATGGGGTAAATTACCTCATCAGGTGGCAAGCTAAAACTGATGCGGGTCGATTGCCATGGACGTGCCGTTTACTAATATACAGGGTTGCCTGCCTTCAGCCTGGTAGTTTTCTGGTCAGCCACCTCAAAACAATATATGTGGCAAAATTTTGAAATTCTTGTAATTATACTATGATACGTCGTAATTATACGTCGACTTTAATTTAAAATCCTGATTTTTATTACATTATACACTGAATCATAGTATAATTACAAGAATTTCAAAATTTTGCCACATATATTGTTTGAGGTGGCTGACCAGAAAAACTACCAGGCTGAAGGCAGGCAACCCTGTATATTAGTAAACGGCACGTCCATGGCAATCGACCCGCATCAGTTTTAGCTTGCCACCTGATGAGGTAATTTACCCCATTTTTGGGGCTCATAAAACATGGCTGACCTTGGAACCTGCCAGGGTTTGGGCTGGCAACCTATGTGGATCCTTACTTACAAATGTGTCCCTTTCGATGTGTCAACGTTTCGATCTGCCACCTTATGATGTAATTTTCGATCAAAAATAGGGATACGATTACGAAAAAAAAAATGTTCTTCCAGGATATGCGATGGCAACCTACTAAATACCCGTGTACTTAGGTAGTATCTATTACTACATTACATTTCTGATCTGCCACCTTGTGAGGTAGGGTTTGGTGCAATGGGAGCTTAGACTAAAACGCGCGCTGTTATGAGCTCGCTAGCAGTTATACATAGGTTTCAAAAATGCGACTATTTCACAACTCACTCGGTCTCCCCTACAATTAGATACTACTTAATTGGTATAAAACACACAATTTCACTTTCCATTTTCGTGTAGAACGCATGTAACAGAAACAGAACCTAAATTTTTTAAATCTCTGCTTACTTCAGTACGAAAAATAGTTACAAAAGAAAATCTTATCAATCATACAGTATGAATCATAAACATTTATGAATTACGATTGACTCCTAAGATATGATATATGGGGCGATAACAAGGCTACTTAAATTCTACTAGAGTAACGGTATGCACTCTAAATTTGACGTTACTCATTCATCCATTACCTGTCAATGATCATCATCAACTTAAGATATACTGTCAATGTGTGAAGCATGTAGTACCTTAGTTGATCGAAGTGTAGTACTTTAAAATAATGATTCATTTCGTTTTAAACAGTCTAGACCCAACTTTGCAATTTCAACAATATAACAGTGACGTGGTGACGGTGACGTAAAATACACAATCTTAAAGTTATATAAAAATTGGATAGTGCTATCTTACTCTGAAATGCTTTCGTTGCTATTACCTGAACAAAATAACAACGGTACAAAGTCCAAAATGGCAACACTGATCTGGGGCTAATTACTTATTTATCGTCTCTAAAACTATTCGAATATAATTTAAAAAGAAAACTAATCACTGATGCTCTGGCTACCCCGTTAGGGTTATAGGCGTGAGCTTGTGCATGTATGTATGTTAAAACGAAAATTAAATGAGAGCAAACACTCAAAAAGTTAGTCTACTCGTAAATGCTTTAAAAAATGGTACCCCCCATTAAAAGTACTCAAAGGTCACATTACCTTTTCATCAAGCTCCAATTTCGCAATGAGCGAGTCAATGTCTTCATCCAACTCCTTCCCAGTGAACCCTTTTAGTCGCGCGAAGAACTCCAGATGTTCTCTTACAGTCAATTCGTTGAACAACACGTTGTGTTGTGGACACAGACCTATGTGCGACCGAGCCGAACGCGTCTGGCTAGAGATGTCATATCCAGCTACTGTTACCGATCCACTGGTTATTTCCAGATTTCCTGTTGGATTTTTTAAAAATCAACATCTACGTTAAACATTCTAACCCTTGCCAACTATATCAGTGTATGGCCCTTGCTTGTCATAAAGCTTAGGAGAGTAAAATCTAGCAATAAATGATACCAAAGTGACCAATTTGACTTATCATTGTGGTAGAGTTTTAGAACTGTGCCTCCGAAATCCCGATAAATTGCTCCAGCTTTTACCACCCACTGAAGGTATATTGTCAAACATTTACCGATTCTAAGCAGAGAGCGCCACTAGGCTTTGGTGATATTAACCCGTCAGAAATTTCTGCTCACCTCATTGGAATTATTCATTCCCACATAATATTACAAAAAAAACTTTTTTTAAAATTTCTTTAAAAATGACTGATAAAAAATCCACCAGGTCTAAAGGCTTATTCATAACCAGTTTTAATATTTTTAGCCTCTTTAATGCTAACACGTCATTTGGTCAGATGCACAAATAGTCCCGACGGGTTTTGTGTGCGTACTAACAAGTGCGTGCACGCGCTCGTAACTGATCGTTTCGATTGACAGGCGCAAACACTACTAGAACGGGCATGCGCAAAAGTATACACTATACTGTCCAACCACATGAATTTCATAAAATACAATTAAAAGTAAGTAAACCCGAACCCGACGAAATACAGTCTAATAACTCTAATTTTGCATCATGAAGGAGATACCCGTAGACCGTAGAGATATAAAGACACGTGAAAGTGGCCACTAACTCAAACTCAAAAGTGTTTATTTCATTGAACATATAAAATGTTTCTTGAACATGTCAATACAGTGATATATTTACATCAGCAAAATAGTGAATTACATTAGCACTTTGAGGTGCAGTCTAAGTTAGACCTAAGTTACCAACCTGTTAACATAGATATCGTAGTAGATTTTCCAGCACCGTTGTGTCCGAGTAACACTGTTATCTGATCATCGTATATATTCAAACTTAACTTGTTTACTGCGACGTTTGCACCAAATATCTTCGACAATTTCTGAAAAAAGAGTGCTTTGTTAGTCATTTGGAATAAAGGTCAGAATCGGATGTCATACACTGTTTAAAAAATTTACTTACACTGATTTTGACTCCAACACTAAGCTCACTTGGGTCTTTTTCCTTCATTATGCTATTATTATCTTCATCATCCGTCGTTATTATATCTAAAATTATGTACATAGTCATAAGACTTTACAGTAGTCAGCGTAATTTTAGAGAATGATTTTCCACCATGAAACTGAACAACTTTGCCCTAGAAAACCTATATGAAATTCTCAAAAAGTTTTCGACTTCCTTACAAAGGCAAATCAGCAGATCGCACAAGTTGTATGGAAAGGCGATTTTTAAAAAAAATATTTCGATCAATATTTGTTGGGAAAAGTTTAGTTTAGTGGACTGATTGACATCCTTAATTATCGCTAAATAATTTAAAGTCACCTAATACTATTTAATTTCGACATAGAGATAAAACGTTTAAGTATATTTGTATAAGACCTTGCATCAATTTCTAAATCCTTCAACTATCTTTGATAAGTCATTGTCGTCCGTGTACTTAGTGCCAAACAGAATAATGTACCGAGCCTTATCTTCGGCTAATGTTAGAATATGAAATTCTTTAGTTTAAAATATGGGACCAGATTCGGAACAATTAATTTAATGAAGAAAACTAAATGAAAATTGACATGATTAGTTAGCAGTTAATGAATTACATGATTAGTTAGCAGTTAATTTTTTAGACTAATGATGATACACATGTAAATCGTTTAAAATTTTAGCACTAGAATTTATCATTTACAACCTAATCACTTGGGTAGGTCGCAAATTCATCTGCAGGTCGCAAATTCATAATCGAGTTCTAAATTGTTTTAAATACGATGTCAGATCAGTAATATTTTATTTATGAACTGTTATATTGTTATTTTTAAGGTAGCATAAGTAAATCCTCACTCATGTCCATTCGAGTAGGGCTCCAAAACTGTTTTTGTAGGAAGAAATACCAAGGCTTGGGCGTGCCAAAAGGCCCAGGCAGGACTTGTTCCAAATACAACGCGATAAGCATGTAAACCACACAGTCTACAACCAGCATTATGATCACATGGCCGAAGGTAAAGCGGTTTGTGTCCGTAGATGGAGACTGCATGAATTCACCCCATTGAAGACCTGAGAAGGGAAAAATAAAATAAAATACTACGCCAGGTACTTATTAACGTCAAGTGACCGATCGCCAGCTTATGTCACGGCTCTCACATTATGAACATAACGTGGAACGAGGTAGAGGAATAACGGAAAGCTGGCGATAGATCTCAGAAAAGACGACCATGCTTTCTTGGATCATAAAGTCAAGATGGGGTATAAACTTGACACTAAGAAATTAACGCACAGTATCAAAAAGGACAAGTTCGGTAGAGTTCCGGGTTATCGATTACGACCTTCGCCGATAACAATAAAATCAAAACCTATTGCAAAGATAATCTTGTACAAGTTACGAGTACATCAGCGCGTAAATTAATACAAAAATGTACATTTAATCGTCTCGTAACGTAACCGGTCATGACAACCCTATATAGCTTTTCCCATTGATGGTATAATAAAAACTGACTAAAAAAACTGGACAGAAGCGTCTTTTGGAGTATTTAACCACTGAACTGCCTTCGACAACCTGCCTGAAAAGACGTTTCCTCAAGTGATTGACCTAGACCTAGGATAGATTGTACAGCGAGCGTATCAGGTTACTCCATTTTCATTACAAACTGCTCTTATCACAACAGCACAGATTGCACGCGTGTGGTAACCTGATGTGCGGCCGTGCCTACAAGATCCCAATAGTTAATATAACACATTTATAAAAACTCAACAAGCACGTCCGTAAACGATGACATCGTAGGTCGCAAAAAATAACAACGTGTTACAGTTATAGGTTGCTTGGATGTTTGGATTGATAACAGAACAAAATACTTTTCTCTTGTCTTAGCATACTGTAAAATCATTATATGAGAATAAATAAGAGAATAAGGTTGCAACAGTCATAAATTAGAATAAGCGTGCTCCCTTGGGCTATTGACACTGATCTAATGTCACTGTGGGCACCAGGAAAACGGCAAATTTACGTAGGTATCACTTACCTCCAGAGCTTTCCCTAGCCAACATCAGCTGGAATCCGTAAGACATGGCGGAGTTTAGGCTAAGGCAGGTGATGGCCTGAACTGCGGTAGACATGTTCACATCCATAGAGAGCAAAAACGCCGGGATATATGTCACGAACCATATTACACCACCAAATAAAGCTGCCGTGCTTGCTGAAATATAATATTTAACGTCTAGTCTAACAAACTCGTTGCTTAAAGTCGTATTCCACTTCTTAATTTCTTGATCTTGTTTTATTTTAAACGGGTAAGAAAGAAAGGGTAAGGGTTAAAAACAGTTTGCGGTTATAAAAACATGTTTCATTTCATAAGAGGCTTATATGATCGTCTATTTGTCAAAGATGTGAATCAGTTGCAAAAGAATGAACTTGATAGTTCGAGTTCAAGAAATCATATGGTTTTCCTGAGAGAAATTAATTTTATTTTATTATATCTCACCTCTACAAATAAAAAGCTCTTAACTTAGCGTCATTAAGAGATGGGTCGTAATATTAGCTGATTTTAAAGGTGAGTATTTATTTGTCTTGAAAGGATAGGGGATACGCGGAACCTGTTATTATAAAAGCACTGCCGTGTCCTGCCCCTTTTTTTGACGTAAAATCTGATTCGTAAAACTAAAATCTGTGTCCGCCTTTGTTCCAAATGTCGCTTTATGTTTTTGAATCTGTGTTTGCTTTGTAATTTTGTTGTACACTAAAGGATTTACATACATACATTTATTTTAGCCACACGCTTTTAGGAACGTAACAGCAGAAACATATCAGAATTTATATCGAAAAATCTGACTTTTTTCAATACTACTCAGATTTACGGACAGACCTATGAATAAAACGTAAAATATGTTTAGATTAGAGGGACTTTTTGTGAAGATATCTAAATAGGTACGTCATTAACAGAAAAATAATTATAGATACGTAAAAGGACCGATAAGACAAATCGATGACACATTCATAAAATTTGCTAAAGATATCGCGAGAATATCAATTATAAATATCCTATCCTTACTAATATTATAAACGCGAAAGTTTGTAAGTATGGATGTATGGATGTATGGATGTATGGATGTTTGTTACTCTTTCACACTCAAACGGCTGGACCAATTTTGATACAATTTGGTATGGAGGTAGCTGACACTCTGGATTAACACATAGGCTACATAATTTTCCCAAATTCCCACGGGAACGAAGTCCCGGGCAGAAAGCTAGTTAATATTATAAATGCGAAAGTTTATGAGGATGCATGGATGTATGTATGGATGTTTGTTACTCTTTCACGCTCAACCGGCTGGACCAATATTGATAAAATTGGGTATGGAGGTAGCTGACACCCTGGATTAACACATAGGCTACATAATTTTCCCAAATTTTCACGGGAACATAGTCCCGAGCGGAGAGGTAGTCAATTTATAAATCAGTAATATGCATACCTTTTGAAAAGAAACCACTTAACATGAAGCAGAAAAAGATAGTGCAAGTGAGATACAGCATGAGGTAGAAGAATAGCACCGTCCAAGGAGTGTTGGTAAACACTGCATAATCACTAAATCCGTCTTCGGTACTGAACCAGTTTACCTGAAATAATAAAGAATATGAAAAAACCCACAAAAATTTTGTTCCTTCTGTGTTTCAGACACTTCCATACAAATAGTGATATATGACTTCAATTTAATGCCACATTCATAAATACATTACAGAAACTCACGCCTGTGTCCCTTGGATGTTTGTTAAGCAGGCACTCGAAATATAGTTCGAGTTCGCCCTATCGCTGACTCGTAAATTACTTAGGATTGTATGCGTAGGTATATTTATAAAAAAACTTCGGTCAGTTAACGATTCATTATTCACTACTACTAATGCCAAGGCATGTTGTCACATTGGGGTAGAGTAGAGCATCGAGCCTGCCAAAAAGCATCGCGGGTGGTAACCGTAAAGTTTTTTAGTGGGTAGAAATCCCACATAACCCAGTTCCTTTCCCGGGGGCTGGGTACCTGGATCGCAGATTTTTCTCCACGTAAAAAAAAGGGTAGATACTCGTACGATCTAGGTACGCAAACTTTTTTGGTTCCTTTTAATTTTTGACCCACAACCTTGTCGATTATGATGCGAAAGTAAAAAAATAACCCTTTGAAATTTTAGTATAATAAAAACACAATATAAAAGAGTTTGGAAATCTTGAAAATCAAATTATACACAATCACTTACGACTTTTTTTTAAGCGTGTCTCCTATTATGGGCTATAAACAAAACTTACTGATAGTGATAACAATATATTCTAGTTCAACATACCTTTACAATAACAATGATTAAAAATGAAGCCAGTAATAAATAAATAAATTGTTTACAAAACCACGCCACCCAATGGAGCCATGTAGGGAGACCCATGATTTTCATGGTTTCCTGAAAAAAATAATAGAATTACTAAATTTGACGTTTATTTTATACCTTTAACGTACTCATTTTTATCAAAAGCGCAGAGCAACCTCGCACGATACTGTGGTTTAGCTACATATAAAACATCGCATTTACAGCCTATCTTACATGACGCGAAAAAGCAGGTATAAAACAAGACTTTTTAAATCTCTACAAAGAACTGCAGCTACAGAGCTTGCTACTTGCGCTATTTGGAAAACACTTTTCGAAATAAAGAATTCGTTTGACTTTTCATGACACTCAACGTACCTTTAACTGTAATTCTTTTTCTACGGTGACTGCTCTGACTATATTAACAGCAGTATAGGCAAAACTAAGCATCACAAACATGGGGAATAGTAATTGCAAAGCTTCTGCAGCAAGATCCTGCACATATGGTGGATGAGGGTATCTCTGAAGGTGCAGTCGGAAATTGGTGACGTTATTATCTACATTCGACACCCTTGAAACCAACTCTGTTGATATAAAATGCTGGAGGGCTATGAACATTTCGTTTACGTATCCTGCAAAAAAACAATAATTTTAGCTCCGATTTTACTTACAGCGTAAAGCACTGCGCAGTTACGCAGTTGCGTAGTTGCGTAGTTCTGTCTTTATGGTTTCGAGGGTCCCACGACACAAGGGAAAACCTTAGTGTGGGCCTTTGAGTGTATGGCGTGGCATATTGGCGTTAAAAAAGATAAAGATAGACCTGTTACATACCAGGATCATTTCCACCTTCCCAGGAAAAAGGAAACCGAGGTCCAGGCACTTCAAATACTGGGAATGCATTATCAGTTCTCCAAGATCGACCTCCTTGGCCAAAGAACGAATGAAGGCGAGGCCTCTCCGGGAATCGTAACGCATATGACAAGTTCAGCGGTAACTCAGTGGCATCTGAAATATGGTAACTATGATAATAAGAAAACCAACGTTAAGCAGGGGTGTTTTGCCTACTTTGTAGAGGTATAGTAGGTGCATTTCATTCTCATCGACGAAAGGCTTCTATTAGAAATCTCTTTAGACAGTTACGTAGCAGAAAAAGACGGAGCGATTTTGGGTCTTAAAAACTATGTGCAACCGGGGTAAGTTAAATAAGTTTTGTTGACCCCAAAAAAAACTTTTGATTATAAATTAATGCCAGGACTATCCACTCTTTATTTTAAACATGACACTGGTCCAATCAACAAAGGATAATTATAGAGCAGGAGTTTCCAAACTGTGCGCCGCGGCGCCCTGGTGCGCCGTAGAAAGTACGAGGGGCGCCGCCGCGAGGCGATCCTCTTTACCATACTCCGAAACCTTAAGTATTAACGGGTACCTACAAAATAAATAATGCCACGCTTTGAAAAAATATGTGGAGATCACCAAGCTCACCTATTACATTGACTAAGTAGCTACTGCATTTTATTTTAGTTTTTCTTAACTCTTTTTTTATTGGTTTGTTTTAATTTACTTAGTATTGTGACAAAAAAAAATCTCAGCTATTGTTAATGTTTTAATTGTTGTCCCTTTCTACGTAAGCAGTGTCATTGTACCTATTTCTTTCATCTGTACCTCTATTTCGACTAGCTAGTTAGGGGATGCCCCGACAAAATTCTGAACTTGTAAGTGCGCCGCGGACTGAACAAATTTGGAACAGAATAGAGCAGAAATTGAATTGATATTATATGACTTTTAATATAATCGATCATACCTCGCAATGAGTCCTCAAACTCCACAGCAGCTATCACTCTGCGAGTAGCTTCTTCTTGAACATAAATCCCTCTAAGCTCCGAACTGTTATCGTATGCAGACACGCCAATAAATCTCTTTACAATTTCAATTATAAGCGTCGCATTTGCAATATCTGGTGGTATTTCTATCCCTGGTAGCAAATCTATAATTCCGGGAACTAAATCTCTTAAGTTTTCTACAACTAATCTTGCTATTGCGGTGCGTACTATATCGTCCAGGAGTTCGTTTTGAGGCGAATACGCAACCGACATTCTTGTCATGTTCATTCCGCCTCTAAAATAATAAACAATTTTACTTAAATGAATTAAAGAATAATGGTTACTTGATTGGTTGATAGAAAATCAACTTGAATGATAGAAGACTTAACAAAATCTATCCATTTAGAAACTCCTCATTGTGAAATCGCTTGAGAGAAGCTGCTCTCTTATGTACCTGTAACGCAGCTTCCCCATTTGTCAGGTAACCCATTTGTACTACGAAAGCCGCCGCTATTCCGACTGACATAAGAGCGACGTCAAGGTCGACATGTATAGACTGATGTGATGTCGTGTGTACATAAAATTTAATTTATGGGTGAAGATTAAAATCTAGAAGACAATCGTACAACGTGCTTTTTGCGTAGATTAATTAATGTATTATTGACTGTAAACGTAAAACGTATGGTTACGACAATAGATATTCTATATTGTTACGTTTAATTCAAATCCGACGATTTTCATAAAGATCTACATTCTTAATTATTTGGAAAAAATATATATTTTATTATTCAAAAAAATATAAATATAAATGAGTAACTCATCTGTTATGTTAAACTTTCACATATAAACTTCCCAACCGATTAATAGGGAATAGTTATTAACGATATAAATGTGCACAGAATACCGTTCAACGTTTTAACAAAAATAGGATTTATTTGCATTTATTTACTTAAAACACCGTCTATATATTATTTACCTTTTTCTTACTTTTTGCGATTCATTTTACAATGAAAATAAGCTTTGAGTCATAAAAAATTTATAATAGCAGAATTTTGTTCTCTGAAAGACGGGCTATTTGCTCATTAGTTTAAATAACTTTTCATTCCTTAAAATTACTTATAAAGAATGCGATTTTGGGACATAACTTTACAGCCAAAATTATGGAGCTATTTCCAAACACTACATTGAAAGTAGTTTAATGTACGAGGATGGACATAGGCTACATTTTATCCCGTTTGGGAGAGTTCTTTTGGGCGGAATACTAGTAAAAATATAAATACTACCTAGGTACATACTTCAGAAAGCACACCTTCCTTCACAATAATAAGAAGATACTTACAACACCAGTAATGAGTAGTTGAGCGTGTGTGCCGGTATGGGCGGGTACGTCCTCTCGTCCATAAGTTGAGGGTCGATCTGTGACCGCAGAATGAGCACCAGGCTCATGGTCAGTACTGGCAACAGTAACTCCGCAGCGGTTTGCGTCGGATGTCTCTGCTGTTGCACGAAGTTCTTCCACATCAGCAGGCGAAACTTCGTCCAAGCCCCCGCCTCTTTCGGTTCCTTTTTTAACTGCATTTTTTCTGACACAGCAAATTATTTTTTTTTAATTATTTGGCATGAACCGCTTGTCAGTAAAATACTTAGCTAATCATTTAGTTTGACGATATCGCGATTTTCCGATAAGATGAAGAGGCGCCCCTGCCACGCGCGCTTTGGGGCCGTTGCTGTTTTTATTTACAAACTTAGGTTTACGATGACCCTCGGACCCGTGTGTTGCATTCAAAATTAATAGTAGAATAGAAGGCTAAATGAATACAAGTAAACAAATAAAAATCCAATACATATTTTTGTGTCTCTTTCTAAGATAATTGCTTTAACGATTTCGATATTTCCGGAAAATAAGTAAGTATTTTATATTTGAATGAAAATTCGCTGTCTTCATAATTTTTCAGTTATCCAAGTAGATACCTACTAAACTACTTACTTTTTGTTCATTAAGATTAGATACCTTTTCGATAACTAATTTATATTGAAATCTATAGACGTGGCGGAATAGATATTCAATTATCTAGCTGGATATAAAATGATTAATTAAATCCTCAATTCACACGTGAATTGCAAGTGTTAGTAAATTGGAAAGGCAAAGTACCTTAATTTTTCAATTACTCATTAATAATTATACATTTAAAACAACTTGAATATCTTCGATAAGTGCCTTTTTATCGTCAGACGAAAAGATAGGAATGATTGAGGCGAAATATTTTTATCAATGCTTTTTATTTACAATTTTTAATTATATATTTTATAAGTATTTACATTTTTTTTACAAAAACTTTTGTAAGTTTGTTTATAAATATTCAGAATTTGACAAAAATGTCAACTGAGCTTTTTTAATTTACTTTTGTGCAAAGTATGCCTAGCTTTTGGAGACAATTCGTATTGGACAACAACAAAATATCGATAAACCTTTAAAACAATTTATGCTAATCTCGTACCCTTTCTTTACTAGTCAGGATTCAATGTATATTTCAAACGTACATCAGTAATTTTCGTTAGGCGCTACGTAAAATTAGATGAAACTTATTAATCTACACAGGACCACATTGGCCTGAGAACTAACTTTCTAGTGGAAGGCTTAGAATAGATAACTGAGCTTTTAACATAAACGCTACACAAAACGTTATACACTCAAAGGCCCACCCACATTTAGGTTTTCCCTTGTGTCGTGGGTCTCTCGCATAATTTCGAGGCAAAGACTTTATATAATTAATAGGACTAATGATGATAGGACCGCGGACCTTATATACTATTCTAGGATAGCCACATTAGTCGCATGCATCCGGATCGGTGGGCGAGGGTGACCACGCAGTGGATACCCCAAGGCTCAAAGTTACTGTAGTCGGGGTAGATCACGGAAGTGGAATGACCTCACCGGATATCAGAGGAACTGGTAAGAGTTTGCAAGCAACCGGGACGAATTTTGATGTAGAATGTACGTAAAGGTGATCACAGATTATAGTCATAATTCCTTTATACTGTAGACAATCTGAAAACACTCCAGTTAAAAACACTGATTTTGATACCTAATAATGAACAATAACTTACATGGCTATTATGAAATTAAGTCCAATTTTGTTTCGCACGCAACTAAAACACTTATTGCACAAACTAACAGGTGTATGCGATGCGATGAGCCCGTGCGTCAAAGTTACACTAAATCTTTATCAATAGATATAGAAGTTATACTGAAGTAAGTACACATGATTGCCACGCGCAATCAACGGTAAATACATTTTGCTAAGATAAGACCTCTATCTCATCAAAATTATTGATTTTTGATGGTTTGGGAGGGATAGTGCCAGTAGAAGTTGTGGCTGAGTGAACCGGGCTTATATCCCACACTACTGCTGCGCGAAAGCAATTTACGAATTAGTGTGAGGTCATCAAATATCGCAGACTCAATCAACTAACTTCAGACGAGATCCTATTACAAACTAGACAGACTCTTTTACAGTCTGTACAGATATAATGGGGGTAGAATGACGCTATATTTTTCAAACATTCCGGATTGAAGTTCAATCCATCCCTAGTATACGTGCATTAATTTACGTGAACATATTAAGATTCTTTTTCTTTTCGTGTTGATGGAGTATAATTAAATCAGACCTACCCCAGAAATTGGCCAGTTCTACGGCCCTTTAATTGGAATCAATTAGGTCGTCTATTGTGCAGGCGACGAGACACAGACGGCACGATAGTAGGTGGTCCATTGTTAAGATAGGATAACTTATCATAAAATTTCAAAGGGCACAGAAGCTCTTGGGCCCGCCCCGATTCGCGGTACCGATACGTACCCGGCCGCTTCTCTCTACAAACGTATGTCCGACTTTCCTCTCCCAGTGACGCCCTAAGCCGAGGTTCGAGCCCCACAGGGGGCGCCCTTAGGCCTGTTACTTAAAATTTTTAGGCTGAGAGCCATCTGCGCTCGCCACTTGCTCGGTGAAGCTGTCAAGGCCATCAGCGGCCAACAGTGTACACATTTAGAAAGAAAAAAAAGCCGTTGGGCGCCCCAAGGACTATTAAAATTAGGAACTTAATCATTATAAGAACATGTAGAAATAATTGGACTTGTTGTAGAACTCTAAGATTGTAGTAAGTTGTTGATATAGGTATTACAGAAGCTAAAAATAAATTATGAACTTCAAACTTCGGAAAATCCTGAGATGGCCTGGGTGTACCCCCTGGAGGCCTGGGGCCCTAAGCACGTGCTTAGTACTGCTTAGTCCTACTAATCATACTAATATTATAAATGCGAATGTTTGTGAGGATGTATGACGTATGGATTTATGGATGTTTGTTACTCTTTCACGCTCAAATGGCTGGACCAATTTGGTATGGAGGTAGCTGAGACCCTGGATTAACACATAGGCTATATAATTTTCCCAAATTCCTACAGGAACGAAGTCCCGGGCAGAAAGCTAGTGCTTTATAAGGTTAACCTCAACCTATTTTAGAAAACTAGCAAGCATATTAGGTCGGCAGTGCGAGTAACAGGAATAAAATCAAGGTCTACATTTTCCGTCTTTTTCATCGGTAAGTTTGCGTAACGTAATAACACCGTGAAAATAGGACGCTATATACTCCTAAATAACGAACGCACTTGTTTTGCACTAAAGATAATAATTGTCGTCAGATATAAATACTAATATTAATTTAATGACGTAGAGAACAACTAAATGCTAACAAGAGCCCTCAAAGTGGCAACAACTGATAAATTATACCTACCGATAAACCTTGCTGATAACATTTGTTACTAAACAATGCACTCAAAATATTTTAAATTGATGACGCCTCCTAGTACTATAAAAAACCGGTAAACATTTTTGCGTACTACTTAGGTACTCCAAATCAGTTCGATTCTACAATAATTATTGTGATCTACATTAGATTTATTATAGGTATTAGGACTTCGTTCTCGAGGGAGTTCGGGAAAGTTTTGTAGCCTACGTTACTCAGGGATAATGTAGCATTCTAATGGTGAAATAATTTTTGAAATTGGTCTAGTTTCGTCGGATCCTACTACTACTCGACGGCCGGTTTGGTCGAGTGGTAGTAGCGCTGCCTCTTGATCAACGGGTACTTGGTTCGATTCCCAGTCGGGGCCAATATTTGCGTAAAAAGCAGATGTTTGTTCTCGGGCCATGGGTACTTGTGTTTGTCTTTATATGTGTTCCGAGGAACCCACGACACAACGGAAAACCTTAATGCGGGCCTTGAGTGTGTAGCGTGCATTTAAAAAATGCAAAAAAACAAACAATCAAATCCTTTATTTTTTATTTTATTAGTAGTGTAGATAAAACAGATATCGCTCAATCGGAATTTTTAAGGACAGTAGGGTTGTCATCACAAAACTCAACCATCACACTTATTATTTTTAAACCCCGACGAAAAAAGAAGAGTGATATAATTATAAGTTTGACATGTGTAATGTGATGTGTAAACTAATTAACCGATTTCGAAAGGCTCCCAACTCAGCATAGTTCTGGTTTCGGAAGAATCCACAACGCTGGTCTTCCGCAGAAACCCAGAGAGCGCTATAAGAGTTATAATAAGCGATGAATGGCGGGTATGATACCAAGTTTTACATTTTAGAGTGATTAACTGTTGATTGTGACGTCTGCCTTTTATGTGCTTCTCCCACTTATTTTTCCTATGTCTATAGCTTCTCCCGAAATAAAACGTTGATGTTTTACTTTTTTAATAAGATCTTTACTTTAGGCTTTAGGTATGCTTAAAAACATGCAAAAATCTTCACAAACTTTATTATATTATTTCTAAATTACACATTTGTTTAAAAAGTTTAAATATTGTTTTTTGTTTAGAACGGATTAGAAATGTATAAAGCGTAAAGAATAGTTAACAACAAGTGTTATGGTCTACTTAAAAACAATAAATTTACCGCCGCAAATATTACAAAACAATATTTTGTGACTGCAGACAATCGCCATTTAGACATTCATTAAATAAATTATAATAACACTATTAATTATGAGACCTTTATAATAAATCCATTTTTCTCTTAAATATTTCTTCTATCATAACTTCTATTAAATAGCTATTTGTAAACTAAGCCATAACATTGAGATTTTAAATGAATTACTTTTACTATGAGTTTTTTCACTGATAAAATAAATCCTTTAGGTACGTAATGTCTACTTTACTAAAAATACCACTTTCCCGAAATGACCACTTTTTCATAATGACTACTATTTTTCACAAAAAGAACACTTTAACAAAATGACTACTTTCTTATAATGACTATCGCGGCCTACAATTCACATAAAGTCTACATTACTAAAAAGACAACTTTACCAAAATGACTACTTTTTCATAATGACCACCGCCCGCACAATTTCACTTTAACAAAAATTACGACTTTTTAACCGACTTTCAAAAAAGGAGGAGGTTCTCAGTTCAGTTGTATTTATAACGGTATTATTTTCTGTTCTCAAAGAGTACCTACATTTTCTAAGAGGCTTTATTTTTTTTACCCAGATTTACATACGCTCACTCCTGTAATCCCCAACAGGGTAGGCAGAGCATCAGTGGTTCTAGAAAACCACTCAAAGCCACGTTTGACACAAATGGTGAGGGTTACTAGATGGAACACGTTGTGTAATGGTGAGAGGTGTAATGGACTTCGTTCCCGTGGGAATTCGGGAAAATTATATAGCCTATGTTACTCAGGTATAATGTAGCATCGTAATGGTGAAAGAATTTTTGAAATCGGTCCAGTAGTTTTTAAGTTTATTCGTTACATACAAAAATACAAATCTTTCCTCTTTATAATATTAGGTCTTTACCTATGAAATTGCCGTTTTTCATACAATATTTTTGGAAAACTGAATTTTTCATACTAACGTTTTTGGATTTTTCTCGGGTATATGAAATCCAAATTTAACAAAATTTTAATTGTAACAAAGGTACAGCAAAAATAAGCAAGGAAACTGGTAACAGATGAAACGAGTTAAGCTTCGTTTTCAGTTAATAAATCGAAAGTAAAAAAATATTAATTTTGCTTAAAATCTCCGTTATGTGGCTAAGGTTTTAAATAAAAAAAACACTTAAGTAATAGCTGTTCAATCAAATAAATTATGAACAAAGTAAAGCTTGAGAAAAAGTCGGCAATTTCATAGGTAAAGAACTATTTTTAGTATAGATATATACACTCAGAATAACATAATTGCTGCCGTACGTGTAGTGGTGTCATGTTAAAGGGACACACTCAGCGTAGGCCAAGGGGTATACCTCGGCGCCTGGTCTTCCGTTTGCCCCGTTCATTTGGTACCAGCAGCTATAAGTATAATAAATAATCGGTGGTAGTCGAGTAGTTAAGAACGTGACCTCTATCTGAGAGTTCTGGATTCGAATCCCTGTGGCCCTTACCTCTGAGAAATATTTCTTAAGTACAGATTATTTTGTATTTAATTGTTTTATTAATTTGAACAGACAGACGGACAACAAAGTAATCTTATAAGGGTTCCGTTTTTTCCTTTTGAGGTACGGAACCCTAAAAAGGAAAAATACAACCGAATTGAGAACCTATTCTTTTTTGAAAGTCGGTAAAAAAGCAAATAATTATCGCGTAAGTACCTACACAATACCGCTTCCGCGCCGCCGACACCGCTCCGCCGCTGCATCTCCGCGCTATGTACACGATAGGGATGCACGTAACGATTAGATTTTTTAAAGATCGATTCAAGTGAATACGATCTAGCGATTTTTGAATCGATTCATTTTAATACGATCATCTTTCGAATCGATTCATAAGTAAGGTGAATCGTAATCCTTTAGATCGTATTCACAGACAATCGTCTACGCGCGACCTAAGAATGTAGATGTTTCGGGAAAGTTGACGTTTCAGGATAGTAGACGTTTCGGTAAAGTAGATGTTTCGGGTAAGTAGACGTTTCGGGAAAGTAGACGTTACGGGAAAGTAGACATTTCGGGAAAGTAGACATTTCGGGAAGTAGACGTTTCGGGAAGTATGACGTTTAGGGAAAGTAGACGTTTAGGGAAAATGGACATTACGTACCTAAAGGAAATAAATGAAGCTAAAACAGCTCTTTGCGCCTGTTAGTCCACTTCAATTTTTGTTAATACATTTTATTTATTACAGACAATACAGGATGTCCCACGGGTAAAAAAAACATTCTTGAAAATACGCTTGCCACACCCGGAAATCGAACCAGGTGAAATACAAAATATTGTCATGATAAATTGCCTGTCATGGTAAATTAAGCGAAAAAAAAAGTTTTTGTGTGTTTTTCTCTTAAAGCTCGATATTTTTTATTGTAGAATACGATAACTAACTATGCTCTATGTAAAAGTGACAAAAGTTACAGTCAATAATTATTTTTAACGAGCTTTCCGTGCTTCGGAGAGCACGTTGAGCCGAAGTCAGTGCTGTCGATTGACTTCAGTCGTTAGGGCGTTTGCGCACTTAACTATCCGTATCCGTTGCATATTCGATTCGGTTACATACGAACCGTACGTGTTATATTACAGTACGTAACCGTACGTCATCCAATATACCGTAAAGTGCGGAAACGCCTTTATCAAAGTCAGATGCCATTTGGCGGTTTGGAGGCAGGACCATTTGAATGTCTGTCAGGCGAGCTTCTCAAACTGTGTCAGTAGTTCGGTACCATAGACAGAAATAAAGTAAGTGGTCTGTATGGATTCAAATAAATTCGACACCTAAAGGTTTACATGTAGGAATAGTCTGGTGTGCAGTCGTGTGTACAATGTACAGTCAACAGCACATCAGGTTACCACAAACTGTCAAATTTCCCCAATGGATAGTAAACTCTTGGAGATAAAATTGAAAATCGATTGCAGTTTTACAGTTATGGATAACATGATGTGCTGTTGACCCTGTACCTCTTCTAAATATATAAAAGGAGAAACTGACTGACTGACTGACATATCAACGCACAGCCTAAACAAACGGCTAAACGTAGGCACTTGAAATTTGGAAGGGACGTAGCTTAGGTACCGTAGAGGTGCACTAAGAAAGGAATTCCCGAAATTCCCACGGGAACGGGAATTAGCGGGAAAATCTTTTTGTATGAAAAATCTAAACCGCTTAAGTTAGACGACTGAAATTTGGCATGCAGGTACCTTAGTAAACTTAAAGCTTAGTTGCAACAGGATATTGCAAAATTCCCACGGGAACGGAAGTTAGCGGGAAAAAACTTCACGCGGTTCTCGAAGTTCACGCGGGCGAAGCCGCGGGTGGAAAGCTAGTTAATACATAAAAAACGAAAATTACTTACCTTATTTATAAAATAATCCCATAGACGATCGCACTCAACAGCAAACGTGGAAACAATATCACAGATTTGTTTTGAACACAAATACACTATTGTAAATACACTGACATTCAACTTCATCGACTCTCGCTCTGAAAAGCATTTAAACAAACGCTTTTCGCAAAAACTGTGTATCTAATATCTATTTGAAAATGTAGTGGTCACTTGAAAGTCGGAATTTTCAGCTTATTGCTACGCGTCTTAGCGGAAATTGGTTCAATATTTTCCACATAATTTAAATGCCGCCACGCTTTCAGATTGTAGAGTACTTGATTATGATAATATTATCATACTATATTATATTATAAAACTAAGTCCTTCGCCGCGTCATCGGTCTGCCTGAACGTGATTAACTCAAAACTACTGAACGAATTTTCATGCGATCTTTACCACCAGTGGGACCACGGGTCGCGAGTCCAATGGAAAGAGTGATTAAAGAGGAAGTTTTATGAGTATAATTCATTCCCGAAATTCCCACGGGAACGAAGTCCCGGGCGGGAAGCTAGTAAAGGATTAGTCAAATAAGAGTAATGGTCTGTGTTTCCCCTCTAACCATTATATTGTAAGAGATGCCCACAACATTTTCTGAAACTCCATCTAAAAGATGCTCAAAAGATCTCAATTTCTGCCTTATATGGAAAGTGCTGTACTTATTTACACAATCATACGCCACTTGACCGCTGAAAATTGTGGTTTTAAATAAAATACGATTTTAATTAAAGTGAGTCTACACGCCCACCTTAAGAATGAACCAATACAGCTAAGCACGAGTGTATTTAAATAATATTTAATTAAATCTAACAACAATAGAGTATATAACTAACAA
Source organism: Aproaerema taeniolella (assembly GCA_949987775.1). Classification (NCBI taxonomy): domain Eukaryota; kingdom Metazoa; phylum Arthropoda; class Insecta; order Lepidoptera; family Gelechiidae; genus Aproaerema; species Aproaerema taeniolella. The sequence continues at coordinate 7,962,138 of OX465255.1, forward strand.
TTTGCAATGTTTATACTATTAAACATTTTCCTCCACCACATTTTCTTTCTACATGCTATACAGAGTGTTAGGAAAAGACTTCAGGAAAAACACTTTGTAAGAGATTCTCATGCGAATCTTGTCAATTCGTATGCGAATTGGAATTCTATCATTTCAAAAATACGTCTCCAGAGCCATTTACAAAGGCTCCAAAGCACTTATTTATTCTAACACTGCCTAGTTATTACTTAAAATATGAAAATGGCTACTACAAAAGTCTGACTACTTAACAGATAAACTAAGATAGAAATACACACATCAACACGGTCTAGGGATATTGCACGATTTTTCATACAAAAGAGGTCTGTTTGAGCAGCTATAAAAACATACTCGAGATACATGGAGCGCTATAATTTTCACTCGAGCAAGTGCTAAACCTGAATTTTCAATTTTAGTCAATAAATTTTGTTTTACTTAAAATTTGTGAAAACGTGACGGAAACGAAAACGAAAATGCACTTTTTGCCTGCTTTTTGTATGAAAATAGTCGAATTTACGCAAATTTTTTTTTCATTTTCATCACGTTTTCACAAATATCAAGTAAAACAAAATTTATTGATTAGAATTGAAAATTCAGGTTTAGCACATGCTCGTCTGAAAATTATAGCCCTCCATGTATCTCGAGTATGCTTTTGTAGCTTCTGAAACAGACCTCTTTTGTATGAAAAATCATGCAATATCCCTAGACCGCGTTGATGTGTATATTTTGACTAACCTCTGTGTTACTTACCTCAAAACACATACATACTTACGCTCACGTCTTTAATCCCTATCGGGGTAGGCAGAGCATCAGTGGTTCAAGAACCACTTGATGCCTGCCACGTTTGACATAAATTGTGAGGCTTGACATCAGGATGAAACTTGTTATGTAATAATGAGAGGTGATCAGCCTTTCGCCCAGGATACAACACAACCCGTCGTTCCATTTACTGACTCTTACTTTTACAGTGTGCCAGGGAAGAGTAGGCAGCTGGCAAATTTTTTTTTTTTTTTTTTTTACTCCCAGTCGAGCGTGGACGTTACTTACCTCAAGATAACTGATTTGATGGTAATGTAATCGGAAGGTTGCGAGTTCAAATCTTAGTGCGGGCCGGTACCACTAAATTCGTCTTTTCGGATTTATATATGGATTTTTTTTATATTATGACCTCTCAGAAGTGAAGGAAAACATCGCGATGAAACCCGCCTGTCTAAGAAAATCAGTTTTCGAAAAACGCGCGGTTCACCAACATGGCCAGCATGGTGGACTATAGCCTAAATGCCCTTCGTGATTCAAAGGGATGCCCGTACCCCTCGGTGGGGACGTATATGGGCTGATTAAAAATCTGGTTACATTAACCGAAGATCGAAAACGCACACTGAAAAAACGCGTTGTGGCAAACTCAAACCAGGTAGGGTGTTCGTTCCCATTATTTAGACTACGATTTAAAAAATCGATCCATCCATATACCTGTAAATTGTAAATTGCTAATTGCCTGTAAATTGCTATAGAATAAACAACGACCCTGTAAATTGCTATAGAATAAACAGCAACCTATTATTTATTCTCGGGGTTGCCTGGAAGAGATTGCTACCTAACAATAAGGCAGCTTTGTTGTACACTGTTATGTCCTTATGAGCAATTAAAGTATATTGTATAACATATTTTAATCGCATGAGATAAATCATGCTTGTTTTAGTGTACTAAACACGAAAGAGCACTTCACGCTTATTCAGTGCATATGTTAGGTACAATTAAAACCCGTTTGTTAAACCTACAATAAACTGCTGCTCCAAAATAAGGAACCTAACCAGGGGCATAGCTACCGCCTTATCTGCCGTATCAATTATACGGGGCCCCCAACGTGCGTAAGCAAAAATTAATAAAAACTTCCCATTTTTATTTATTTATTTCAGAAATGACAAAAGTCATCAGCTGTAAATGATTAATTGAATGAGTTTGCCGGAAAAAAGGCAAGGAAAGTGTATATGTAATTTGAATTGTTTGTAAAAATTTTGGAAAAGTGACAGATAGATAATTATGATGAATAAATATTTCTTTTAATTTTATGCAAATATATTTTTTTCCTAAGGGCCCCCAAATAAATTTTTATACGGGGCCAAGGCACGCTACGCCACTGAACCTAACCTACCCTAAGCTAGCCTTCCTAACCTATCCATATTTTTAATCCCCAACGAGTTTCTCTAGTACTAGTTCTAACTAATGTTCACAGTTAGAACTAGTTTCAACCAAAACTGTTTAGTGAATTCTAGTTTTCACCAAGGCAGCTTTAAACTGGTTTTAACTATACTTGCTGGAAATATTTTAACTACAGACTGCAATAAATAATAGATTAATTTTAGCATATCATTATAATATTAATAATCAACTAGATACATATATTTTATAAATACAACTAACAACTACAACTAACTACTGCCACCTATAATGCGCATATGCCCTGTTAGCCTCACACTGCCGATGTAAGTCCTGTTTCCTCTTGACCACTTTGCCTGTGTTATTCGCGGCCTCTAACAACTCCCATGCAAACTGTTCTGGGAAGTGTACAGTTCTCTCCTTCTCATATGTTGCTTCCAATAACCACTTTATTGCCAGGAATAAAGATCTCTTTTCAGTTATTGGGCCTGGTACCTATAACAAAATAGTGAAATGTTTCAATATAACTCTACAATTAAATATTTTGTATAACCCCCAAACCTGTTTTGATCAAATATATCTACGATCATCTCGATTACGTCCGCTATAAAACAAAACAAAACTGAGGGCAGAGGGCGGCCGCTCCCGCTCTGCTAGGAAGGCTATTCCACTAATCAATGGCGTCTCAATAGGGATGTTGACAGTGTTTGATTTTATGAATTATGGTATGTGAAACAAAAAATAATGCTAGAAATATATTAATATCCGAAAAAAGCATTAAAATTGGTTTATAAATGAACAAGTTATTAGCATTTATATTAACGTAAGGACTAGCTATCTCGTTTTGTGGAGAGAGCTAGCTATCTCGTTTTTACCTACGCAAACAAATGGCGGTGACGTCACGTGCCAGTAAGTGCATCTATTTTTCATTGTTTGATAGTTTCCCCCTCTATTGAAATTTAATAGCTTGTAACTTTTTTATTTCTCAATAGTTTTCAAAAATTAATACGGTTTTGGGTTTTGGATTCACAAACAATAAAAAAAGTCAACATCCATGACAATGATCGCCATTTTATTCAGGCGAAATTGAGAACTATCTAAAGGGGTTCGAAGAAAAACAGCCAGTGATCGGCCGCCATCTTGGATGTTGTCGAATGTGATGATGATGAATGATACATCTGATGATGGCTGCTTTGACTGGTGGCGCCACCGCCAACTGAATGTTCAGCTGCTAGGTAGTTTGCAACTTTACGTTCGGTCGGCGGTGACGCTGCTAATCGGGGTCAGCAAATGTATGAAAATTAAATAGTTTAACAGATAGATAGAATGGCCTTCATTGGGTACGTATCAAAATACCGAAAGTTCATAATACCTACGATTGAAATACCGACAGTTAAAACACCTAAGTTCAAAATACCGAAAGTTAAAATACCTATGTTTAAAACACCGAAAGTTGAAATATCGACATACTTATTTACTTTTTGAATATTTTTTTTTGTATAGTCTTCTTTTTCTTCTTTAACCTAAAGGACTCCTATTTAAGGCACCCCTTAAATTGGTTTTAAATGCACGAAGGTTGGTTTACGAGCTATTAGATCAACATTTGCTCCTCCCCTTTGTCGGACCAATTATGCAAAGAATCGCTTCGTTGTGAGAGCCTGTGAAACTTTTAATAGAGCTTACAATGATTTGGACATTTTTAACTTAAGTTTATTCCAATTTGTTTCTGTCATCAAAAAATATCAAAAAACCTAATTAAAGAAGAAGTTGCATCGTCCATAGAAATTTACCCCAGGTCCAACAACATAGCGGCGTATCTCAAAAAATAGCTAAAAATAAGGGTAACAAAATAACACAAATATGATTATCATCCTTACTGGCTAACATAGAGAAAAATTGATCTAAACATTCATTCAGGGGTTATTTTTTTTAAACTTAGTGACCATAAAATTATGTTGTTATGCACCGCCGGTTGTTAGAAATAGTACCTATTAATATAGAGCCCCTCGGTGGGGACATATAGGTGCTGGTAAAAGAAAGAAGAAGAAAGAACATAGCGCCATCTAGTAAGAATTATTAATATTATAAAATCTAAAACTTGCAACTGATTACTTATGTTGTATATATTTATGCTTGCATATGTATTTATGTATTATTTATGTACTTTTCATTAATTTATTTTGTGTATATTTATTTTATTCGAAAACTTTTATATCTTTATTACTTATCTATTACTTGATCTGCGCACTACGCTTCAGTCTTTTAAAATGGTTCCTTTCAGCCAAAGGGTTGTCTGGAAGAGATCACTTTTAGTGATAAGGCCGCCTTTTGCACTAATGTAAATTCTCCATAATGTTTTTGTTTACGTGTGCAATAAAGAATTTATTTATTCATTCATTCATTCATTCATTCAATATTACTTGTTACATGCCGCTTGCGCATAGCAATGGGCGAGTCCAGTAGTATTCATCGAGTAGCTCGAGTCAAACTGTAAACGAGTCAACCCGAGTTGCTTTTGTGACAGACCGAGTTGGCTCGGAGTCTCGGACCTCCCGATTCGAGGCGAGCGAATCGCGCGACTCGTGTCGTTACATGCTCTCATCCGATCGTAGATGGTTTGGCGAGTTGATGCGTCATAGTCAAGTTGACTCGATGACCATCTCGTTCTCGCTCCTGTGCAACACGTATATTTTAACTTGTTCTACCAGTACTTGAACGAATGACACCGAATGAATGCGCATTATATTATAAAATACTGCATGAATGAATTTCCCATTAATAATTCCCCAACTCGAGTTAAAAAAATAACACGAATCCGGCGCGGCCTATCGCTAATGTTGCCTTGCGCTCGAGTTGGCCCAGCGCTACTGCGCAGCGTCGTAAAGGTTGGGAACGGCCAAATCAGTATTGTTGTTTTGCTCACACTGGAAGCAAATAAGAGAGATAGAGTGATGTCATGTCATGTTTCGGGTCCCCCCGCGGGATACAATAGCCGCCGCTCACCACCGCTATTGTTCGAACGGGCTACCTGCTTGCTTTGCAGGCGCAGACCTGCGTCAACGTTCATCGGATTCAGTGCGTTCCTTGTGTTTTTATCGGTTCTGTTTTCCTACGACTAAGCTTACGTTTACTGGACTTTTTTGCCTCTCGATTGGATTTTTGTTTGGATACATTTTACGACAACTGCTAGTTAACGGACCTGTTTATCTTTTGTGATTTGGATGTTGTTATGGAGAACAACTGTGCTGTGTGCGAGCAATCGCTACGAAGACGTCGCAGACATGTTCTTAACGAACATTTTCTACAAACACGACCGGCTTTTCGAGAACATATACCTAATGAGGTGAGTATTGTTAAGATTACTGTATATGTATGTTTAGTTCGTCACACTGCGGAGACGGAGCGGTGAGTGGAGACGGTTTTATTTTTTTAATTGATTTGAATGTATTTTTTTTTATAACGAATGGGTTCGCTCTTGACCACGATCTAGCCCAGAGGCGAAGATGTCGTCGAGGATGTAGCAAGCTCACCCAGAAGATGCCTATTCACTCGAACTTAAAAGAGACTCGGGTTATTATTTGCCCGGGAATACAGACGCAGGCAGAGAATTCCATTCCTTAGCGGTGCGCAGTATAAAAGATCATCATAGAATACGAACACACGTACACAACTAAGAAATACAGCGCTAAAGCTAGTGATGAAATGCTTCCATTCTCAGTTGTGGGCCAGCTTTTCATATTGGATGGTATTAGGTATATTGATTGGTAGATACAATTTGAAAAAACGTCTCATTATTATTAGTTTATGAACACTTGTCAATTTAGTCACATCTGATACCGTTATTTATAGAGTTTATACTGTATTTGTTTAAACAGATTGTTTGCTTATTTGTTATTAAAGACTACCTACTTCATTTTTTTTTACTTTTTAGGTCATGTTTGATGGCACGAGAGCAATTTGCCATGCTTGTTTTCATACAATAAACCGACGTATGGATCAAGTACAAGCACCTGATGAACGTCCCCCTGCTGTTGCAATAGCGGATAATAACTGTGTTTCTTGTCAACATTCACTCAGGCGACTTCGAAATCATATTCTAAACGTAACTGTTTTAGAATCAAGGCGCGACATCATAGAATATATACTACGAAACACACAACCACCACAGGAGGTTCGTATTTATATTAAAATTAACATGAATAAACACTAAGTCATAATGACACAATTATTAGTAATAAAAAAGAGAAATTGAATCAGGCACTGTTTATTTTAAATGGAATCTTTCATATATTATTTTGTTTTACAGATCCCGCTTGATGGCACAAGAGCCGTGTGCCATATATGTTGGCAAATAATTGATTCGATTGTAAATCCAAGACCGCCACAGCCAGTCGCAGTTCCGAGATACTCCATAGTAGTTCCTGGGCTAACTAGAGCAGCCAACACATCTCGTCGATGCATGGTTAACCATTGCAACAGCCAACATGTCATTGTTATGCCTAATTCTATTAAGGTGTACCTTCTAAGTTATTTTCGTATTTACATACCGGAACGAGCACGTATCTGCCCTCAACATTTACGGACAATTTCCCTGACAGAATTTCCGGAAAATATAGTTCATCAACAAACCGATCTAAATGCAGACAATATCATGGATATAATAAACATGTATACTACAGCCCTGGAAAGAAGATCAAGCTTGAATTTTGAAAATATGGAAGACATAACAGAAGATGATTTATTTTTTTGGACGGGGCTTAATCATGTAAACTTCAATTCGCTTTTAAGCCAAATTCCGACGCTCCAACAAACATCAACAACACCACAGCTGGATTTAGCTGTTTATCTTTGTAAAATAAGAAATGGAGAGCCAAATACAAGGCTTGGAACACTTTTCAATTGCTCTAAATATACAATAGGTAGAAAAATACGCAAAGTGAGGCAATGTCTCATCACTGATTTTGTACCACAGCATTTGGGGCTAGATCACTTAACTCGTGAGGAAACAATACGAAGAAACCGAATTTTGCCGGATTATATATTCGGCAACGAAGATGTGCCCAAAGCAATAATAATTATGGATGGTACTTATCTCTTCGTGGAAAAAAGTTCTAACTTCCTATTCCAAAGACGTAGTTACAGTCTTCACAAATATCGGAATCTCGTAAAACCATTCATGATTGTGTGTGCTGATGGTCATATATTGGACATTGTTGGACCATATGCCGCTACTGACACCGATGCCAACATTTTGAATAGGATTTTAACAAATCATGGGGGCCCTATAGAAGACTGCGTTTGGCATTATTTTTTTCATGAAAATGACGTCATGATATTAGATAGGGGCTTCCGCGACGCAATCCCAACAGTAGAAGAATATGGCTATGAAGCACACATGCCACCATCAAACAGCCGAGGACAAAGGCAGCTGAGTACCGAAGACTCAAACAAGTCTAGACTTGTGACCATCTGCAGATGGGTAGTAGAGGCAATCAATGGCCGAATTAAAAGAGATTTTAAAATATTTCGACACAGAACATTTAATCGGGATTTATTGCACATATTTGAAGATTTTAAAATCGCTGGTGCCATAATCAATTGCTTTCAGGAGCCTTTCGATGACAGCCCCTATACAGATGAATTCTGTCAAATAATTCAAGAAAACATACATAAACCAAATCTTTTAGCAGATTTTATAATTGAAAATAATATCAATCAGCAAAGAGTTCCATTCGTGAGGATGGAAGCAACAAATGAAGCGATTGACGACTTTCCGAGATTGAACTATGAAGATTTAATCTTATTATCAATTGGGACATATCATCCTAGAATTGCTCGCTCATATTGCAGCGAGCATATTAACAGAACAGGAATCTATGAAGTAGAAATATATAGATATCCCGAGCGAATAAATATAAATGAAGAAAGTAATGCCCTCTTAAGATGTAAAATACAATCGCGGCACACCAGAAATAGAACCTATTTTACATACATTCTGTATGATAGTGAAACGCAAGGAAGAAATGCAATAAAAGAATATTACAGCTCTTGCATACATGGGCGCAGAACACTAGGTGTCTGCGCCCATGTCATGTCTATTATATACTACCTTGGTTGGGCTCGAAATAACGAGGAAGAAATGAGGCACCCTGCACAGTTTTTAAATGATGTAATATTAAGAGACATAGAGAACGAATAAATGTGTAAAATCTAATTTTTTTTGTTTTTTTAATACTCTTTGACCCTTCCTATAAAGAAAAAAAATATATTAAAATAAGTTAATTGATTTTCCTTATGATTGTCTTCTGCAACTGAAGTTGATTTTTTCTCTATACACCAACTGTAGGGTTACAGGTCTGAATAAAACAGGGTATTTGGACAGTAGTCCACAAATCGTTGTCTTTCCTAATAATATTCATCTCATTCAATGAAAGTATATTGGTTTTATAGTAGCAACATGGATAATATACCATTTTACATCTGTTCCTTCAAACTCTTGTCTATGTTACCAACTATTATGGCTATTTGAACTCAAAAAAGAAACTCAAGGTAGTTTATGTACTCAAGGAACCACAGTTGGATAAATAAAAAATAATAATAAAAAAATAATACGGCGGAACTAACTAGTAAGATTTACGTCGCTGAGCTAACTAGATGGCGCTATATTAATAAGTACTATTCCTAAGAACCGGCGGTGCGTAACGACATCATTTTTATTTTATGGTCATTATGTTCCCTTACAAACTCGAAAACATAGTATTTTAATATTAAAAAATAACCCCTGAATGACTATTTGGAGCAATTTTTCTCTATGTTAGCCAGTAAGGATGACAACCATATTTATGTTATTTTGTTACCCTTATTTTTAGCAATTTTTTGAGATACGTCGCTATGCTGTTGGACTTGGGGCGATTTTGCAACTTCTTCTTTAACTTTTTGTTTTTATTTTTGTTGTTAGATTTTATCTTTGGTTTTATCTTTTTGTCACTTGTTTAAAAAAATATATATTCAAATTTAAATTATTTAGTTTATGTATCTAAAGCATAATGTTATATCATTTTGTGAAAACTTGACTGGCTTATGGATTATTTTACATTAGAATAAGTATTTTGTGTAGAATAACTGTATGTTTTCCTTAATAAAGATTAATAAAAATAAAATATTGTTTCTGGGTGGTTATAAAAAAAACTTAGCTTCGACTTCTTTGTTCGATTACGACAGATGGAACTGCGACAAGACAGAACTGCGACAAGTAGGTTTGTTAGAAACCTGTCCCAATAAACCCCCTACACGAACTGCGACCCTACACGCACGAGCCGAGCGAGCAAAACGAGCCGGCGAAGTGCCAGAAACGACTGTAGTTGCGTTAAGCAGTTGTTGCAGTTCCGCTTTTTTTATTGTTACTGTATTTTTACCTTCAGGATTTTGAACTTTCGGTATTTTGTTTTTCGGTATTTCGTCCATAGGTATTTTGAACTTCGGTATTTTAATTATGAAATCTGGTATTTTGAACTTCGGTATTTTAATACGTACTCCCTCCACTGTTATTCAACCACCATTGAGACGCCATTGATTAGTGGAATAGACGCCCAGTACGCCGTCATTGCTGACAAACTAACAGTGCCGGGAGCGGCCTGTTCTTTCTCCTGCTTTGTCTTGCATACGTAATACGCGGTGCAGTGGTAATGGTGAATTTTAAACTACAAGCAAAATTCACTAAAACTTTTTTAAAAAATGCATTACTGCAGCATTCATACTTTAAAACACCTAATAACAGTATTAGGTGTTTTAAAGTATGGAGGCCTGTGAGAGATGTTGCACTACTCACATAGTATGATAAATGATACTAATTCATTTGAACAAGGTGGTGTTAAAAACCTTTTCATTCCATTACCTGATAAGTAATACCTCCTCTTTTGATAGGTTGCAGTTGTAATAGAGGTTTAGAGTTGGCGATTGCTTTGTACAATATTTCTTTGGGATTTAGTTCAATCTTAGCCTTTGCTTCTGGTGTACTTGCTAAGTGGTATCTCTCAATCTGTATTCTCTTAATGTTTTCAAATGCTTTTTCCAATAACTGTCGAGCCAATTTCTTATTTCCATTTTCCATAATATGATTAATTACTTTGCTGAAAGAAAAATAAGTAAATATGTATACCCTGGTGTAAAATGTTGTTTTCCCTTAAGTACGCTTATGCTATGCAACAGTAGCCAACTCTTGTTACAATGAAATAAATAAATGGCTATTATAACCATGGTTAAACTAAACTACTTTCATATGTTATAGTATATTCATTATAGATTTTTTAGCGGCAAAATCATTCATTTTGTTTTGATGTTGCAGTGTTATACCTTAGTACAGTCATTCTATGTAATCAATGTATGGGAAAAAGAAACAAATTAATAAAGTTTTGAAACTTGTGTGGCATGATACCTTTGGGTGTGATGTTCAAAACGCACAACTCTCCCCCCCCCCCCCCCAACTCTACCTGACGCTACACCCCCCGACACCCTGAAAAATGTGTCTCTTTTATCGGTTTTTCCACATTTTCTCGAAAACTGCTACACATACGGAAAAAGTGTTACAAGCAAAAATAATCCTCATCAAATGGGCAACAAAAAAGGTCTTACATATATTTTTATAGGCTTGATGGTATTCGAGCTACAGCTAGTTCAATTTTGGTAAAATAGAATAAAGCCAATAAGTTACGCTGCCTGCTTTATTTCTTCATCAATCAGTCTATAACGAATTTTATACGTCCAAATTTTCAAAAAATACGTATTATGATGATAACTATTGTGAAATATAATTTAAAAAGTTAAAAACCTAAGCCACAGGTTCCCATACGATAAACGTCCAAAATATCGCATTTTTTTAATAACTTTTGTAACTGCTATATTTCAAACACTTACATTTCAATGAATACATTTCAAACTCAATGCACGTTTAAAACATACTTCACATCAATTTACAAAAAGATGTAAAACAGTCAAGAGTGAGTCGGACTCAAGCTAAAGATATTTAAACGGAAACTAGGGCTCCGGCTAGCACTCGAACTGTTTTTGTGGCATTTACCTGGTTATTTGTCGTAGAATTACTGTTATTATTTACACTATGACTCTGAAACATTAGTATACGTGCGTTAGACGTATATGTCTTCGTTTTATTATATATCACAGTAATTCTATGACAAATAAGCAGTTAAATGTCACAAACAGTTCGAGTGCCAGTTTCCGTTTAAATATCTTTAGCTTGAGTCTGACTCACTCTTGACTGTTTTACATCAATTTTTTTAGTTAATATAAAGATTGATTTAAATATGTATTAATTTTGGAATGTATTTAAGTATATTTATATAATTTATATGCTTAACGTGATTATTATTTGTGTACTTCTATGTAATTTATTTTGTTTATATTTATTTTACCTAAAACTTTTACTTTTATCATCTACTTCTTACCTGTTTCTTGATCTGCGCACTACGCTTCTTCCTTTCAGCCAAAAGGTTGTCTGGAAGAGATCACTTTTAGTAATAAGGCCGCCTTTTGCACTAATATTAATACTTCCTACTGTTTTTGTTTACGTGTTGCAGCATTTCTGCTTGCGATCTTTTTTATGTTCTCTAATTCTTTCCGGTCTAGTTTTCTTTTTAATTCAATAGATTTCAAAATTTTAGAACTTGCTCCATTTTTGCATTTTGTTTGGGATCATTTATTTATTACAAAATATTTTACTTAAATTATTCAATCTATACAATCTATAAATAAAAGACCTCCTCCAGCGCGCCACATCGAGGCAACGTGCCCAAGATACTGGCAGCATTCCCGCGTTGCACGGCCAAACCTATTCGTTGTGCAAAATAACTACCAGCTCTCTTGTCACCCGTTGCCTCGATGAGACGCTTAGAGAGGCTCTTCATAAATTGTTTTGCCTGAAGTTGTCATTTTCATTCGACAATTTTTTTTGTAGTAAACATGACGAATTTCTCTGTGTAAATAGTCTGTTTTTTATTGGAATTATGTGGTATTAACGACGACCAATATTATTTTAAAAAAAGGACATAATTATTTCTTTCGTTATAAAAAAGTGGAAGTTTATTTGATTATCAAAATGTAAGTTTTTCACTTTTCCTTTTTTTTGTTCTCACACGCCTACTCTACTTTACCTACGCTATACAGTACACTTTTTACAACATCTACTTCACGCTCAGACAAATACTCTATCAGGCTGTTCTTGCAACAGTTACGAGAATCCTGGGTCTTATGGTTTAAATCAAATCTGGTTATCATTTGACCTGGGGGAATTACTTCACGACCCGCAAGGGGAGAATATCCATCTTGTATAGGTTACACTAGCTTGACATTCTTACTATTCTAAAATACTCATATATTTTAATTTTTCTTCCTTTTTGGTGTCCTTTCGGGAATAGTGGCCTTTTAGGTATCCTAGTCCAATTTAGAATTTTTGTAGTTTCAGCGCTTTTAATTACGACCTAATAAAAGGCTGGGCTGAAGAACTTCGTAAAGAAGTCTGATAGATGATCACCCAAGTTACATTCGCCCCAAACCTGAGCCAGCCACAATTCCGTTGCGGATATTCCGGCGGCCCCAAGAAGACCTTTTAGCTAAGTCCCATAGTACCATTCCCTAAATTCATTAATTTTAACAAATAGCCAATTGTGACAGCCATAAATTTATCTGTCAAATAGGTAGGAATTTTGTTCGTTAACGAATTAAATTTATCTTCCTATTTGGATCGGATAACAATTGATTATAGTTAGGCCACGTGATTCAATTTATGTATGTTATTGTTACTGTTCTAAATTAACCAGCTCTTCTTTCCTAAACAAAATTTCCATTCGTATTTAGCAGTTAAACAGATAGGCCAACCCTACTGTTAAGTTTTAGTTTCTTTAAAATTTAATTGTGCAATTTTCATTTTTAATGTGGTCCCTTTGTCGAATTTTTGTATCTGTTTATATTTAATTAAATCCCTTTTTCACTTTAAAACTCGTCTACTTTATTCATTTTGTGTTTCGGCGATAACACCTTTAAATTTATCGCTGAAGTGTGCAATAAAGATTATTCATTCATTCATTCGATAAATAATCACTGACTTCCACCATGGCCATGACAGTTTCAATGCTCACAAACTAAACGACCGTGTTTCAGTTTAATTATTGCACGTAACCTTTCCACAGATTCTTGCACGTTCTTTATTACAATTCCGTAACTGATCGATAGACATGCTCAGCCGTAGCTTTTGACAAAAACTGAGAAGACGTTTCTTTCGCATTTTGGTATATAACTCTTATATACTACGATCAGCAGCTCGAGCATGATGGCGACAAACTCTTGCGGCGCGCCACTTGGCCGACGCTGAAACTTCACTTTGATTCCGCGAGTGCCCCGCGCAAAAGCTTGCTCGCCCTCTGGCGTTGTCAATGTTGAAATTTTGACATAGGACCGTGGCGCATTACGCGCGCTATCACCATCGTACTCGAGCTGCAGGTTGTAAAATTGGGAACTATCGAAACCTCATACATTTGATGTCAGCCACATCGATCAGCAGCGCCACCGCCAACCGAACATTAACCATTAACTTGCTAACTACCTAGCAACTTAACATTCAGTTAGCAATAACGCAGCCAGTCAAAGCAGCAGCTCTAGCACGATAACGACAAACTCGCGCTTGGCTCACGCTGAAACTTTACTTTGATTGCGCAAGGGTCCCGCGCAAAGGCTTGCTCGCCCTATGGCGTTGTCAGTGTTGATATTTTGACATAGGACCGGGGTGTTGTCGCGGCGCTGTCACTATCGTACTCGGCCTGCTGGCGTCATCAAATACATATATGTATTAGAATTTTGATAGTTCTCAATTTCGCACCTGAACGGATTATATAGTTTTTGAAATAGAGCAGTGACAAAAGTTGTTAAAAAATGCGATATTTTGGACGTTTGTTGTATGGGGACCCCACTGTAGTTTAAGTTTTTAAGTTTTTTTATGCTATTTTACGATAGCTACTATCATAACAGTATTTCCTGAAAATTTGGACATGCTGTATATAATAGTTTGAAAGATAGAGGGGCTGCGACTGAAACACCAAACATACATATCAACTAGCGGACGCACTACATGGGAACTCCGTGTAATCTCTTTTAGGAAAGCTCCCACAATATCTGAAGATCATCTAAGCAAAATCCCAAACTCAGAACTTCAATAGCTTTGGTTTTGCAAGGAAATTTTTGTAATAATGACTATACCGTCGTTAATCTGACGACAAATTTTATTATCATTTTTTAACTAGCTAAAGCTTATAAACCGTTGGGCCTATCATAATAACATGTATGACATACTTGTTTACAATTTAATGAGGATAATTTTTGCTCTTGACACCTTTTTTGTATTTATTATAAATTTCGTAAAAAAGATAAAAAACTGTTAACGGGGACAAACTTCACGGCGAGGGGGGGTGTAGCGTCAGGTGGAGGGGGGGGAGAGTTGTGAGTTTTAAACACCACACCCAAAGGTATCATACCACATAAGTTTCAAAACTTAATTAATTTGTTTGTTTGAAAAACACAGAATTACAGAACTACCTATCGTTAAGAACATTATAAAGCACAACTCTCCCGCCTCCCCCGCATTCGGCGTCACCCCTCCCCCCCGTAAAAAGTGTCCCGTTTTACAGATTTCCTCAATTTTCAGGAAAACTATACAAGCTAGGACAAAATGGCCAAGGACTAAATTGTTTATTGATAAATTGCCTATAAATAAATTCTAACATTCATTTTAATATGACTTATAGTTTCCAAGATATGATGTGTCAAAAAAGAGAGACTCTTACACTTGTTATGACAAACCATTGTTATCCAATATTATTATTACAAGACCAGCCAGATCAATGTATGCCATCTTTTCTATAAAGGTTGAATTTGTTTCTAACAATGAAGAATGTCAATGGGACTGTTAAATCGCTTGCAACTTTATAACCAGGTAGCCCAAATGGTAAGAAATACATCCGTTTTTGTTTCATCTAAATCGAGCCAGTAGTTTTGAAAATACGGCAATTTTAATTTCCGTGCCATTTGAATATTTCGCGCGAGAGCGCCAACCTCGCGTGACGTCACAAGACAACGCACCACTCCGGCCGCCGCCGCGCCGCGCCCCTTTTCGAACACAAAATCGTTTATAATTCAATTTTAATATAAAAGTGAATTTGTGGATTTAAGTGTAATAATAATAATGGATGATGGTTTTGAAAAAGGGCAATCCGATAACTTACCCATAACAGACGGATTAATGGTTGCCCGCTACTTTTCAAACAACCCTGATTTTTTGGCCACTGATATGCGAGGTGTAAAAGTAAAAAAGTAAGTAGGTATTTCAAAGGTTTTGATATTTCATTAATAGTGGTTTTGTTACACGTTTATCATAGTGATCATGTTTTAATGGTAGAAGAATAGTAGCATACCTAGTATTTAAACCCTAAACCTAACGCCTAACGAACATTAGAGAGGTACGAAACCTTTTGAAATGTGGATGCATTATATGTTTTTTTATAAAAAAAATAAGTTAACCTAGTTTGTTTATTTTATTAGTTTGTTTATTTTATTATTTTAGATCATCTAGAGATGGCTAATATCAGGTAAAACTATCAATAAACCTAAGTATAAAACCCACATACCTGAACAAAGTAACCTTACTCTTTATAACAAATGAATAAAATGATAAAATGTTTACAACCTCTTTCCCACTTTAATGTACCTACTGTGTGTGTATGTGTAGTATTATCATTGGCATTTTATGAATAAATAAAGTACATGTTCTGCAGTAGGTAGCTAAGTATACATCAAAATGGTCTTCGCAACAATAGACGCAACTTTTGGCGGCAGGTGGATCAGCCCTCTTCATAACATGCATCAATTTCTTAAGACTTTTTGGTTCATAAGGAACTTTAAAAAACAACTTTTCGGGTGCATTAACAGTAGTATTCAAACACTGAGGCACAACACAGCACTTTCTGCTTTGTGGGTCAGTCATTTTTATGAATATCGTATGACGTAGGTATTGTGGAACGCTCGGAAGCATAGTACGCACTGAGCGGGCGTTGTCTTGTGATGTCACAGCGGCGGTCAGCGCGCGTTATCGCACGCATAGCTAAATAATTCAATATCTCGGAAACTATAAGACGTATCAAAATAAATCTTTCACTGGATTTTTTTATTTTAAATCGACTATAATGTGAGGTAAAAATTAAAAGTTGCTGAAATTCTTCATTGCCTGATAAGATATAGCTATTAGAAGGCAACGTTTTTTGCCATAGAATCACTGGCTGGCTGCATTAAAATATTTTGAATGTAAACTGTGAAAAGTATTTGCATGTTGTATGTATGTATTTATTCTTGTTTATTTGTAAGTTAGGTAGAATATGTGACTTATGTAAACATTAAATAGGTATTTATCATTAGAATAAAATAGGCTGTAAGTTTTAACACTCCTTCGCCTACCTATAACTTAATTTTTAAAAATCTATCTAGAAATAGAATGGTGGCTGTGCTCGCTCTTGCTGCACTCTAGCTCATCTAAGAACATGCTACCTACTTGCAATGATGGCAACCTATCAGCGTGTTTACAAATACTTACTTAACCAGTGGGTCATGGTATGCAGATGATGTCTCTGAAACTGCTGGTGGCTTAACAGGCACGGCAGCATACTTTGAAAGTTCTCCGCTTTCAATAAGCTTTGATTGGTCTTCTTTTCTAAATACCGGATTTTGGAAGTAATCCGGGAAACTAGTGGCTTTAGCATAACTTCTGCTTTGTAAGGATTTGCACCACCTGGAAATATTTTTTGTTTTTTATTTAACATCCTGAGATAAGTCATAGAAGCATTGTTAGAGTATTAGGTTATATTTACTAACAACAAACCTGATTCGATTTTGGGTTTGAGTATTCAATAACTTATTGATTACTAAGATCTTATTTGCTAAACTGTTCATTTTTCTTATTTACCTAAATAAATTAGAATTGTGAAAACAAATAGACCAACGCAACGACCCGTTTTTTTTTTGTTTAATTTGTCCTAATTTATCACTTTCGGGAGAGGCAAAGGAAACTATGTCCATGCAGCCTCGTCTTCAGTGAAAAATCTTCTTCCTTCAACTTAACCTAATTCTAAGTTCCTCATATTTGCGTAAAACCGGATAGCGTCTGTTTTACGAAAATTGGCGGTGAGAAGCACATAAGCACAACCGCTGGTCTTTGGCGGGGACTCGGCGTGAGCGGTTGCTTTGTCAATTGAATTTTCGTTTTCTGCGTGAAAAAGTTGTTTAATGTGTAATAGTGATAGTGTATTATGCAGTAAATTGACTATAATTCGTGTAGTGATGAAAAATTCAAGTGATAACACTGTTGCTGCTCCGTTTGGTACCTACATATATCCTCGCGGTTGTGCTTCTCGCCGCCAGTTTTCGTAAAACAGACGATATCTGGTTTTACGCAAAACATGAGGAGCTTAGGTTAAGTTGAAAAAAGAAGATTTTTTACTGAAGACATGGCTGCATTGACATAGTTTCCTTTGCCTTTCCTGAAAGGAATAAATTAACAAAAATCTCTCTGGTCTGGTCATGGTCAGCTAATGTCAATGTCAGTGGTCAAAATACTTAGAAACAAAAGCGATCTTGATGTCACATTTACATTTTTCGCATCATTTCTTTATTTATTATAAAAATCTTTGGGTGTCTGATTATTAAATCTTTAAATGCATTTTCACAATGTCCACCATCATTAGATTTGACTTGAAGGAATTGAGAACATTAGCGAATGATAAAAAATCTTATGTTATTGAGAAGAAAGTAACCCAAAATTTGGCTTTACAGCCATGGTGTCTTGGAAATTTGAAAGAGTCTTTAAAGAATTTGTTAGATTACAAAATTGGAAAGTTTGACAAAGAGTAAGTATCACAACATCAGGTTCACGATCCACATTTTAGTTTTGTTATCAGAGGACTTAATTAATGCCTTTTACAGATTCAATGGTATTCTTCTTGCCTACAAAAACCTACGTGTTCTTCAGAACGTTGGAACTATAAGAAACGACAACGCTGATATTCATTTCCAAATACAAGCAGATTATTTCATATTTCGTCCCCATGTTGGAGGTATACTCAAAGGAATTGTCAACAAAAAAAGTAATACACACCTAGGGATCCTTGTTCATCGGTAATTTTAATGATTTTTTTTATGTATTAGACTTTTATATTTACACAATTCTATAATCTTGATAAAATTGTTTTTTATTTCAGAGTTTTCAATGTGGTTGTGCCTAGGCCTACAGAAGAACCAGGCGATAAGTGGATTGGATCATCAATTAAAGAAGGACAAGAAGTTTTATTCCGTATTGTGGTACTCGATTTATTTGGTGCATTACCCTACATCAGAGGACAGTTAGATGAAAGGTGATATTGATATTATTATTTTTATTTTGACTTCTAGTAATACTACTTAAATTAAAAGTTATTAGATTATGTATTACTCATGTCATTTTTTACTTTCAGGTCCATTAAGCAAGGTCCAGATGGAGATGATAATACAACAGACTCTAAAATTCACTCTACTGTGGTATCTTATGTAAACTTTGAAAAAACCAAACCCAGTAATCAGAAGCAAATTGGTGATGGACTACCACATTCATCATTAAAACTACCAACTCAGATGTCTAAGACAAACAATTCCAGTAAACATGCAATAAAAAATGATAGAACTAAACATGTGGATAGTCAGTGTGAAACGTCTATGGATAGGTACAAATCAAGACGACCCAACAAAACTCAAGAAACCATGGATTCTAAGTCACCTGAACTGAATCTAAGGCAATCTAAAAAACACAGAAAAGAACTGTAAATAATTTTTACAAATCTAGATTTGTTTAATATTTATATTATATACAATGTTAATTTTCAAGTGAAAAATACAAATGTTTTTCTTTTTACCTCATTTATCACTGCTAATCAACTATGTAATCATGACTTGTTTGATGAGTGAAATTACCACCACAATAAACTGAATAACTTGTCAGGTAATCGAAAAATTTTTGCCTCCATTCAGCTTGTGTAATCAGCTGATTGCCTGTTGTTCCAATGCCTAGTTATTTTTTTAAGATTTGGGGAAGTATAGTATCACACCAGTCAGTGTGGTTTCGCATATTAATAGGTATTACTACCCGCTGTTCTACCCTAAGGTTGCCTGGAAGAAATTCCTACCTAGCAGTAAGGCCGCCTTGTTGTAGGCTGCACTCAGATTAATGAAATCCATTTCACGCTACCACACGCTTGGACTGTCAAGAGCAGTTCACGCTTTACACTACCAGTTTAAGCTGAACTCTGATTTATACTGCGCGCCATACAATGCAGGGCCGGTCCATAGTCCAAAGTGTCAAGCTTGACGTGCTCTTGAGTTGACTAGTGTTTGTGATAAGAGCGGTTTTGGGTTAAGTATATTCAAGTTACTCTATGATTAAGTGTCGCAAAAGGGGGCTGCCCCTTTTCCGACACGCCGCGCCGACCGACTCACTTTGAGACTCAGTGTGACCATCTCAAAAATGGCGAATCTGCCACAGACAGGGTGAAAAATCTGCCACACTTGGCGCGAAAAATGCCAAAGTTATGCCTTAAAAAAACACAGGAATGCAATTAAATTTATTTATTTTAATTTTCTTAATTATTATTATAGGTACGCACACTAGTACTTTAAGTATCTGCATTTGCCTCCAAATCGACATTTTCGTTATACATAGATTTTTATGACATCTTTTTATGCTTTTCGGTGCCAATGAAATCTTGGTATTCGACAAATTCTCTTTGTCTTTTGCTACTGTGTCAAAAGTATCCGTAAACTTCCTTTACTATTTGGTTAATAGCCTGTGTTAAGGTGTTTTTACTTACATATGATACACACAATGCGGAAGAATGCCAGACACATTTAATAAACATGCAATGTGGATTTACATGTCTTATTTTGGCAACAATACCACCTTGTTCCCCGAATCTCCTCTCCTCTTCTAAATAAGGCTTCAACACATTATATGTTACCGCTGCTGCTTTAGTCGTCTTGCAGGAAAATTGTTTGGCGATTTCAGAATCGTGGAAGCTTTTTGATATTATTTCGCTCAAATGGTCCATTAAGCGAAAAGGTAAATTGTGTTCCGCTAGCATAGCACAAAAATTTAGTTCCGCCTTTTTCACATCCTCTTCCAATGGAGCTTTCTTAAAAAACTGTTGAACCTGAAACATATTAATAAAATAAATAATTTTAATAAGTCTGTGAAGAGTGTGATCATAATATATTTATACCTTTTTATTATTATTATTATTTTTATTTATTCAGAACACATACACTCTTTTTTTTAGAAACATTACAAAATTACCTAGACGTTCATCAAACATACATAAATACTACTACTTATTATAAAGTACTTACCGATGATTGACCACTATACCCAATTATGTTCTTTTTATGTTTTTGGGATGATCCATGTTCTTTTAAAGAAGATAATCTGGTAATTAATTTACAATTGCAAGCTTTACAGAATGCAATGTCCTGGTCATCATTAGCCCTCGACAACCAGGAAGAAAGCAAGGGATCTTGCTCCCACTCTGGTAAATACGAACGCTCGTATCTTCTCTTCTTAATAAATTCGTTAATTAGTAAGTAATTCTGTAATTCGTTACACAGCAGAATTGCACACGATACACAGCAAAAGAAAATGCGGCACAATCAAACAAAAGTTTATTATTGGAAACCAAAACAAAGAAGATAAGAACAATGATAATGAACACTATTTCTGTTCAATTACAGTTCATAATTATATGACACACTTGTTTAAAAACAGAATAAGCGGGAAATCCCCGTACAATTTGGCCAGAAAATAGAAGTTGCCAGTTCGATAAAATCATTTTTTCAAAGAAGATGAATTCATTGAAAATTCAAATTAGGTAATGTTAATTTTCTTGAAATATTTAAAATCTGCCCGAATCTGCCACTTTTGTAAATCGTCAGCATGATCTGCCACAGACAAAATTTAGGACCGAAATCCGCCAAAATGGCAGAAATCTGCCACAAATGGTCACACTGCTTTGAGTAGCGGAGGTGCACATACAAGTCGTATGTGAGTTGTGGGCTTTATGCTTGTCTGTGTTTAATTATTGAATTCGGGGTCGAGGCTCCAAAGCTGTAAAAAAGAAATAATAATGTTAATAGCTCGGGGTCGAGGCTCCAAAGCTGTAAAAAAGAAATAATAATGTCAATAGCATTTGTGTCGTCCAGTGTTGCCATATATACGGATTTGTCCGTATTTGTACGGATTTTGCGAGTTCAATACGGATGAATCAAGATTACGGATTTTTATACGGATTTACTCTAAACACAGAATTAGCTTCAAAAGGACACCGTTTTCGAGCCTTCTTGACCTAATTTTGAACAAATTTCGTCACAACGCTCTGGTGAGTTTGCTCCACTGTAGTGCGGCAGTACAGCAAAATTTCTTCAATGAAGACGAAACCAAGAAATAAATTAAGTATCTTGACGATAACGGTCCCGCTAAACAACTTTTAGGGAAATCACCCTCTTTTGATTTAAATCTTGACTCAAAAATGTTACCTTTAATTTTTATACGGAATTCATACGGAATTTGAATCAAAATACGGGATATTTATACGGAATTTCAATAAAAACAGAAATACGGATTTTATACGGATTTTTGTAATGAAAATACAGATTTCACGTCTACTTCATGTGGCAACACTGGTGTCGTCGATACGATGCTTAAAATGAGGAAATTCTATTTACATTGCATATTATGAAAACGTAACTATTTTTGGTATTTTAATCTTCAAATGGATAATTTGGGTTCTGTCGCTGACACCAAAGAATAGTGTGAACAATTTCGAAAAGTTATTTGCAGCAAAAATGTCTAAGAATGGCGAAGTGTCATCAAATCAAGGTACAAAAGGATTTTTTCTTTTCTATTTCATACCTAACAATTGATAATAACAAATACGAAAACTGACTTACAGGTCCCAGCAGGCCAACCATGCCTAAACCCGATTTGAATTTATTTGGTTCTGAAAAACGTAAAGTGTTGGATCTACAAATAGGTGGTCCGTCAGGCGATGGTGCAGCGTTTATGCCGTTCTGTTCGAATCCGACTCAGAAGCCAAAAATGCCACCTAGAACTATCAGGGATGTTCTGCCTGAGAATACTAGGTAGGTCGAAGTCTTTTGCGTATTTTATATTATCAATATACTTAACTAAGGAATTTTTAATTAGTGCCTGTCTTTGAGGAATTTTTAAGCTTAAATAACATTAATTTAAAATTCGTGTTTTCCATTTAACATCTGACTGAGAAAAACTATCCAGAATGTGTGACTGATCATGACTTTTTTTACTCAATCAAATACTTTATTTCAGAGATAGATGTAGAATTTATCCATCAATGCAGTCTTCAGGTAAACTCCAGTTATCTGCCACAGAAATATATGATTTCACAGCAGATGACCTTCAAGATCTTGGAGAAATAGGCAGAGGAGCCTTTGGTGCTGTTAACAAAATGGTCCATAGAAAGTAAGTGCTGCAACCTGAAGTTACATTGAAATGACAGATACTGTCACAATTTTAGCACCTACCCCCATATTTTCAATTTGTATAGGAATGTCCTTACAGTAATCTAAACCATTCATACTTGGCATTTTGTTGTCTGCCTTTTTAATCACACATTTTCACACTCTCCTTTTGCCATCAAGATGAAATTAGCCCTTGTTGTATTTGCCATAGTTATGTTTTATGTACTCAGTGAAATATTTGATCGTATAAATGTACTTTTAAACCGTTTTCGTGTTAGAGAGAATGATGATTAAAATATGTTATTTTAGAACAAACCGGGTGATGGCTGTGAAGCGCATCCGGTCCACCGTTGACGAAAAGGAACAGAAGCAACTTCTGATGGATTTGGAGGTGGTGATGAAGAGCAATGACTGTCCATTCATAGTCCAGTTCTATGGAGCACTTTTTAAAGAGGTCAGTACCTCCTAAAGTCTGTTCCATTTCAACTGTCTAGTGAATACTTAGGTACTGTGCTGTACCAGAACTTATTTTAAATACAAAAATCACCAGGTAAACAGCAAAACCAAGTTAGTTTTTTTAACTGAGTTTATTTTAAACTATAATTTACTAGCTATTGTTGCCTGGTAACCTAACATAGATGAATTGAGATGAAATATCTTCTGTCACCATCAATTGAAGATACTTGACCCTCAAATAACAACCATGTCCTAACCTGAAACACTAATTTGTAATAGCTAGTTAGAGCTCTAGATGTAGGTACTTCCTTGTCTTGGAATGTTTTAACAAAGCTCTATTTTACAAACCTACTATGAGTACAACTTTTTGTGAATACTTTCATTTTATTTACAACTAACTTTCCGCCTGGGACTTCTTTCCTGTGGGAATTCGGTAAATGTAGCCTATGTGTTGATCTAGGCTAGGGTGTCGGCTACCTTCATACCATTATCAATATTAGTCCAGCTGTTTGAGTGTGGACACACACTCACAAACTTTCACTTTTATTATAATAATAACCTTTAGTGTCGTATTTCTGTTTGTAATTTTATGTATATTTGTCATGTGTGCAAAGAACTGTAATAATTTATATAAATATACATATGCTGTGATCTGAAACTAAATTTTTTTTAATAAAGTAAGATTATACATACAAAATAATTTGATAGGCTTATCAGTTATCTATCAGTGAAACATTTAATTTTATATTTTCCACTACTCATTATTATGATATGTGTTACCAGAAATGTATGAAATTTAGGAATTGTATACAATTCCTAGGAAATGTATACAATGCCGAAGCTATCTAGGAAATGTATAAAAAAATAATGTTTGTTTTGAAACATATAATATTCCGAAATTGATCTAGGAAATGTGTAAGACTAATGCTTTCTGTGAATAAAATGAATAAAACAATCTAACCTAACCTGAATAAGCGATGTGTATTTGTCTTGGCCATTTTGTAGATTTGCTTACTTCATGTAATGTTTGAGAATTTCATGAAATGGTCACATTTCATGAAATGTTTCACGGTCTATTGGCCACATTCAAAATGAGAGGGAGGCAATGGTTGAGCGAGTAAACTCAACCTTGGGTCTTGTCTCTCAATGGGGTGACATGAACTTGGTGAGTTTCAACGCCACCAAAACCCAGGCGTGCCTGTTCTCCGCTAAGCATTCAACTTGTCCAGTCCATTCAACTTGACTCCTACTTTCCGGAGTACATCTTTATCTATTACCGATGAGCTAGAACTCCTTGGCATGAAGTTGTCTGCCAACCTCAACTTTGGTACCTCCATCGAGTCTCAAGGCTCAGACTGCGGCCAAAAAGCTGGGCATCCTTAACAAGGTTAAGCGATACTTCACGCCGGATCAACTTCTTACCCTTTATAAGGCGCAGGTCCGATCGTGCATGGAGTATTGTAGCCACCTTTGGGATGGTTCGGCCAAATACCAACTAGCCGCTCTGGACTCGGTGGATCGCAGAGCCAGGAGGCTTATTGGTGATAAAAAGTTGGTTACGGATAAGCTACAAAGCCTAGCTCATAGACGCAAAGTAGCTTGCCTATGTGTTTTTTATAGGATGTACTTCGGAGAGTGTGCTCAGAGGATACATGAGCTCATTCCGCCTGCCCCTTTTTTCCATCGGACGTCCAGACGCACTGCGAGGTACCACCCTTATCTTGTCGAGATTCCTCGGATACGTACTGAGCGCTATTCTTCATCTTTTATATTGCGCACTGCCAGGGAGTGGAATTCCCTGCCGGCGTCTGTATTTCCGAGTTCATACAACCCAAATATCTTTAAAGTGCGAGTGAATAGGCTTCTTCTGGGTGAGCTCGCTACATCCTCGACCACATCTTTGCCCTAAGCTAGATTGTGGTCAAGAGCGAACCCATTTTTAATTTAAAAAAAAAAAAAAAAAAAACATCATGAAGCAACCACAGTCGTTTCTGGCACTTCGCCGGCCGCTGCCGCGGCACGCTCGCTTCGCTCGCTCGGCTGGTGGGTTGGGGGTCGCAGTTCTAACGTAACCTAACCCAACCAACCCGGGGTTAGGCTTCTAACAAACCTACATGTCGCAGTTCCGCCTATCCCCTCGAACAAAAAAGTCGAATGACTTATAAATAGAAAAAATCAAAAATTTTATGAAAAATGTATCAAATATAATTCATTTCACACATTTCCCGGCAATTTTAGGAATTTTATACATTTCCTAGGAATTGTATACAATGACGGATTTCATACATTTCCGTTAACATATTTATTGAAAACTTTAAGTAAATTTTTTCTCCTTATAAAAGTTATGCATTAAAAAGGCATCGTCTTATTACTTTGATGTCTACTTTCTTTAACCATTCCTCTTCCGGAGGTTAAAGATAATAACATAGAAATGTTATAATTCTATTGAAAATTTCCATTACCATTCTAGGGTGACTGTTGGATTTGTATGGAGTTAATGGACACTTCATTAGACAAATTTTACAAATTTATTTGTGAAAGGATGCAAACAAGAATACCTGAAAATATTATGGCAAAGATAACACTTGCTACAGTGAAAGCATTAAATTATTTAAAAGAGAAACTCAAAATAATACATAGGTAAGTAAAGGCTTGCGATTGACAAAGTTTTTTTATTTTTAAGTACCCAGAAATATTTTTTCTGCGTAAATGGTTTAACACCTGATACCGGCAAACAACTTGAACAATGCACAAAACAGAATTTCGGGTCTTTTTGGCGGCACGACACGGGGGATGTCGTCTACCTTGCCTCCTGCAAACAGTCCACAGTTCATTGCCTTACAGTTGCGTACAGTGAAAATGGTTGATGTATTTTGTAATAATTGTTTATTAAGTAATTGTTAACTGTTGGAAAATCACTATGCCATGACGAGAAAACTTTGTTTTGTAATACATAAATTACCTTTTAATTAAATTTTATTTTTTATTTTTTGGTACTCCATGATACACATTAAAGTATACATAGATGAAAATAGAATTATAAATGTATGAAGTTGTTTGCCGGCTTTACTTTTTTGTGAAACCCTATTCATTTTCAACAGAGATGTAAAACCATCAAACATCTTACTGGACAGAAGAGGCAACATAAAGCTGTGTGATTTTGGTATATCTGGCAAGCTAGTGGATTCAATAGCTCGTACCCGAGATGCAGGATGTCGCCCATATATGGCAGTAAGTGGTTCCTCATCTGTTTATTTTCAATTCAATGTTTTATGTATTATTGTCTTTCTATCTGTCTACACACTAAAGCCAATACACTGGCTTCTATAGTGTGTCTGGGAAGATTAGGCAGCTATCATATTCTAAGTTTTTCTTCCACTTCAAGACCAGGGTGGAAGTATTATTTTCTAACTTAGTATATTCTGCATACAACTGCTGATTAAAGGCACCATGGTTTGTCATAAATTCTATCACTAAAATATTACATTTTCAAATAATTAGTGAAATTAATGGCATCCCAATCTATAATCTACCTAATTACAGAGTGGGTGGTTGATCTGTCCACTTATTTTGGGCACAATTTACCCAATAGCATAGCAGCGCAAGGGCTTCCTAATGCGCTGACGGTTCTACCACTTTATACCTTCCAAAAGACTTTGCAAGTATTAGGAAATATTATCTTTGCAAATCTTCTTCAATCTCATCAGTGGTCTATTAACTCCCATTTTACTTCCTAGATGTCTGTTCAGTGTCCTGTAGGCAGACCCACAATAATTCGGATATAGTCTCTGCTTAACTGTAAATAGTCACTGATTCTTGTGATCATGCACGGCAGCACATCTGACTATACATGTTCACCTTGATGTCGCCCTTATCTCGCTCGTAATAGCGCCGTCTTTCGTAGTGGAAATGGGTGATGTAACATCCTGCTGTCTGTACTATATTGTAGAAAATAAAAGGATTATTATTATTGATTAAAATTCCTTACAACCTTATCATGTAGGTATTGTACAATTATTTGCCGAACTTGACTAACCTTAGCATCAGAGGCCGACATTTTGAAACACTCTGATACACCAAAATCCCATCTAGGTGTACCACCTCATGCATGATGCTTTATCTGATTTCAAAAAGTGAGCACTACTCGGATATCAGTGTTAAAATTGCGTACTTACACATAAGTTCAGGTGTGAGGATTTTTGGCGGGAACTCGGCGTGAGGGGTTGTTGTGCCGATTGAATTTTTGTTTATTACATTAAAAAGTGGTTTAATGTGTAATAGTGATAGTGTATTGTGCAGTAAACTAACTTTAAACAGTGTGGTGATAAAGGAATTCAAGTGATGCAGTGTATCTGCTCCGTTTGGTTCCGACAAAGATCCCGCGGCAGTGCTTCTTGCCGCCCTAGTTTTTCGTAAAAACACTATCGGTTTACGAAGGACCTGAGAAGCCTACTTCATGTTTTATTGACCTGACCTGAGAATACTTACTTCATGTGTTATTGTTGCTTTTAAGCTGATGGTCTCGTTACCAATGCTTTGTCAAATAAAAAAAAATAAGTTCAGGTGTTTATGACCTTGCCTACTGATCTAAAGACAGCGGGTTCGATGCCCGCTCAACACATTGCAAATCATATTTTGAAGTATAAGTGAGGAGTCTAGGTGTGCAACTGTTTATCTAACCTTCTACACTAATATTGCAAAGATGAAAGATTTGTATTTTTGTGTGATTTTAACGAATTAACTCCAAAACGACTACAATGATTTCAAACATTTTTTCTTCGCTGCCTATTAGAATAGTACATTATCCCTGAGGATAATTCAAAAAAAAAATCATTGGATTTTCATACGGTTTTTACCAATGGGTGGAGTGATTCAAGAGGAAAGTTCATATGTGTAATCCATTCCCGAAACTCTCACGGAAACGAAGTCCCGAGTGGGAAGCTAGTTACAACATACATATAATACGAATTATTAGATGTATCACCTACAATAGTTTGAATTTAGATCAATTTATCGTCGACAGTAATTTAAGTATTGAGTTTTGTCATAATTTCTGAAACACGAAGTTTGCCGAGACACAATAAGAAAAAAAAAATAAGAGCACTGGTACTTAAGTATGCATTTATTTACACAAAAATATAGCATGAGTACCTATTAAATCAGTTGTATCTAACAACCATAGTAATCCTTGCTTAGTTAGGTCACAGAATAAATAATAATACTAACGTAGTTAGGTCTTAGTTTGTTGTCATTTGTATACTCCACCTAGTCCACCAAACCAATAAAGAGTTTACACATGTACATACTACTACTGTAGAGATAGCGGTGACTGATTGCTTAGTTAGTTAATTACTTAGTACTGAGTATACTTATTTATTTATTTGTAAACATCCACATCTGTTTCTGTTAGCATCTACTTCCTTTTTTTTTTACTTAACCTGTGAATAGTGTTGTTGGTTGTGTATAATTTAGCCTTTAATTGTAAGACTGTTTTATATCAACTTCTGTACACAGCTGTTTTCTAGTCCAAATAAACAAAACAAAAAAAACCGGTTGCAGCTGAAAACCAGCGTCACGACTTTGGCTGTGGCAACATGCGTTTCGGCGATTTGTAATTTAACCTACTGTATGATTTGCCGAATAATTATTGTTCAATTAGTCTGGGGTTAGATGGCGCGGTGTGAGTTGTCCAAGAATACTTATATTACTTATTTATGTATATTTATATTCTAGCCGGAGCGGATAGATCCTGGCCGTGCGCGTGGCTACGACGTACGGTCGGACGTGTGGTCGCTGGGCATCACGCTGATGGAGGTGGCCACGGGCGCCTTCCCCTACCCGCGCTGGGGCTCCGTCTTCGAACAACTGCAGCAGGTAGTCCAGGGAGACCCGCCGCGGCTCACCAACGCAAACAACTCCTTCTCAAACAACTTCATCAACTTTGTCAATACTTGGTAAGTTGATCTTCTGTTTGTTTTGTAACTAGATTAAATGCTTGTGTTATGTAATATGATAGTACATGTTAAAGAGGTAGGACAAACAGGAGGTTGGGGACTCAGAAACTTCTAACTTTCTTCTTACTTACGTAATCTATGGACGAACCTCACAGAGGGTGTTCTTAAATATTTTTTTAAAGTTAAAAATAGCTTAATTTCGTAGAAAATACAGAATGTTGCTTAAACACGTCAAAATAGTGAATTACATTAGCATTTTTAACTTTTTTTATTTATATTACTAAGTATAGTTATGGAAATGTTTTAACATGTTTAGTTAGATAGTAAAATCCATCACGGTTCAATATTTAAAATAAGGTTTTATATCCTAAACTTTTGTTTCAGTCTGATTAAAGAAGAAACTCAACGTCCAAAATATAACAGGTTATTGGAACATCCTTTTATAAAAGGGATTGAACAAAGCAGGTCCGACGTAGCAGAATATGTGTGTGAAGTATTGGACGCCATGGAGCGCAATGGCGTCAGTCCGTTCACAACGGACCAGCCAGCTCAAGCCTGGGTGGATTAACACAAGTTTTGTCAAACTATTTTGATTACAGTTACACATTTGCAAAGATAGCATTTAAATGTTTAGACAGAGTTCAAGAGAGATACCACGGTTGCCTAGAATTGCAATTTTACGCTTAAGAGGCACATCCTGCACTTTTTCAGAGGATTATTCTGGTACACTTTATAAGTGTTTAAGAGCAATAATATTTACTTACATTTACAAATACAGCCTGCCAGTTTCCTCTAATGATGTAGATGTAAATGTGTGATCATTTTTGTTTTAAATTAATTGTTGAACAGCTTTTCTCACTTGCTGCAAAGTCATATTATGAGTTGTAATTTTAGTATTGATAAGTATTTCTGTATGAAATGATGTAGTGAATATGATAGGACAAGTAGGACAATTTCTCTGTACTCAATCTTGAGAACTTCTACTAAAATTAAATTATAATGATGATGACCCTTTATATGTATATTGGTTTTGCTATTCTCAGGTTCCCTTTTGTAACAGAGTTTAAGCAGATATTACTAATCCTAACAATATTTCTCACAACAACAGTTTCCTTTGAATTTTATCTTGAAATTGACAACATTTACAGATAATGGCTACGCTATGGGAACCTGGTTTAAAATTAATCTATAATCAATCAATTGTAAATTAATGTAATGTGGATGTGAATTGCTTGTAGTTCTTTCCTTCGGCGGACTGAGATATGAATTAGGACATACATAGGTCTTTATAAACATAGGTAATTTTATAAATTTTTGTATATACAGACCGAAGATAATAATTATGAATTGATTATAGCAACATTTTTTTTATTTATATACTGGGTTAACGGGAACTCAACGAATTCCTGGCAGGACGTGATAGGGCAGCCAAAATGCAACAAATTTAACCCACCTTATGTATGGCCGAAAGTTAATAGTTTTCGAGATTTCGTTAAATTAAGATTTTTCACGAAAATACCCAGATTTCCTTATTTTAACCAAAATTTAAAAATAATTACCTATTGGATGGAATTAGTTTTAAATCATGACTGTTAATGAATTTTGGGTGGTAATGACTTTCCTAGCTTTACTAAACTATCAACTTTGAAAAAAAGTTAAATGAAATTCCATCCAATAAGTAATTATTTTAAAATTTTGGTTAAAATGAGGAAATTGGGTATTTTCGTAAAAAACCTTAATTTAACGAAATCTCGAAAACTATTAACTTTCGGCCATACATAAGGTGGGTTAAATTTGTTGCATTTTGGCTGCCCTATCACGTCCTACCAGGAATACGTCGAGTTCCCGTTAACCCTGTAAGGCAGCATTTCGCAACATTAAAAAGATTAATTTGCCATCAATTGCAATACTTGAAAATAATTGAATTATACCTATTTTAATCTAAATTTTCTTCTATTGATAAGATTTGTATATTTAAGGAATAGAATGATTTAAAGAAAACATTTGTATTATTTACATAACATTTATTTACACCTCTCTCTACTAAAGTAGTATAAATACTACTAATATTATAAATGTGATAGTTTGTAAGAATTGATGGATGTTTTTTACACCTTCATACAAAAATACTGTATGGATTTTGATGAGACTAGTAATAATATAGCTTAGACTTCAACTTATTAATTAATGGCAATTGGTTGTTTAAAACTGACAACCATTGCTGCCGATGTTATATCAGAATAACACAAAGGCTACAACATTTTCCCGAATTCCCATAGGAATAAAGGTGAAAAGCTAGTATTATTCTAAAACATGGCCCATTCTTTGTGAATTGAAAACTTTACCAAATTTAATAGGCAATTTATATTTTGTTCCATCTGTAAGTCGAGGACTTAAGAAAAATGCATCCATTGTCGAGGGCTTCATTTCTAGAAGAGGTATCCATTCATCCACTGATATTATTCGGTCTTTTCTTTTCCCCCAAAAGTCTACAGAGGATATTTTGATGTGTTTATTATCATCACTGATGTACAAATGGCCAATCACATTTTTGAAGGATAAGGTCCCAAGAGACAACACTGCAATTCCTGTTAAACCTGCAAAAGCAAATAAATACAAAAAAAAATTTTAGGTTAATCACTTTCAACCTCTCGGGTGGTAAATCAGTCCATGAAACTGAACAACTTTCCCAAGGGACAAAGGTCGAAGCATGAAAAAAAAATTTTGACTTCCCATACAAAATGCGCTATCAGCTGACGCAGTTTGTATGGGAACTAAAAAAAAATTTTTCGTATTCCGACCTTTGATCCTTGGGAAAGTTGTTCAGTTTCATGGACTGATTTACCACCCGAGAGGTTGAAAGTGATTTACCTAAAGCCCTGTATACAAAATCCTGTGTGAATTAAAATGCTTAGCCATCAGTATGTTTTAGTGATTTATTTGGGTTGGTTTATAAGACAGACATGTTGAATGTCCAACTTTAATAAAAATGAAATCAAAATAAAGAAACCATTTCTTTTACATATGTATCTAACCAGCAGAGTCCTCCTTTTAGCATGAGAATGCCTGTGCCAGAGGAACTAAAAATAATTAGGGTGATATGCTTGAGTATGAATTAATGGGGGTGTTTAGTAATTTATATATATTGGGGTCAACGTGTGTCACAAAAAGGGCGGCCCACGGGACTTAAATATTTTCGAAATTTTTACTGTTCCTGCCCCTAAGATGACTCTGACTGTATTTTTACTCGGTTTACATAAGACCTAGATAATAGCAACTTTTTCATTTCTTGCTCCCTGACTCACCAATATAAGCAGTAGTTAAAAATGTGTGTGACTGTACCAAATTCAACATTTCCATGACACTACAACTGGGTATTGCAATGCACGAACCAATTATATGATAAACTTTAAGTCTGTTTATCAGTGCAATATATTTAATAGTAGGAAATGAAAATACTCTTTCAAAATTTGGTGATTGATTGTCCTGTTTCTGAGAACAGAATCTGGTAACTGTGACACGACAAATATTCCGTGTTTGCATCAACAAACCCTTCTGGTGATAAAAACAAGGTTTTAGAATGTTACTAATTACGCAATTCATTGCGTTTTGACAGCTTTTATTATTATTTAACTTACAAAAACAACTTGTTTGATTTACACCAATTTTACACAATCAAAACATAACCTCAACTCAACTTTTTAGTTTTAAACTAAAGTTGTCACACGATGGCAAAAGAATCACAGACGTGCTGCCTTACACTTGGTATTATTTTCTTTTGGTATTTTTATCTTTTCCGATAGGTATTTTTACCTGTACATGTTTGACCCCTTTGAAACTTCTTTTCGTTACTCTTGAAGCTTAGGTAGTTGTCTTGCCCTTTAGGCCAGTTTTCTCATTATAAAAAGCAGAGACTGTATTACGCAATAGTCTAGTCTAGTCTATCTTTAAAAAAAAATTGTCAATATGTCAATGTCCAGTGAGGTCTTTGGCGGGAACTCGGCGTGAGCGGTTGCTTCTCTCTTTCCTAAACTTGAAATATTATCCCAACTTGCATCTACAGGCGGGTATTGGGCTCATAAAGAACTTCCTTGCCTCCTTAAGAGCTTTAGAAAACTAACAAGTCTCCCTTGCCCTGTTTATCAAACAAAATTAAATCCCCTTTTTGACACACCATTTCGAGCCCTTACTTATATTCCCAACATAATCACAAACTTAGGAATAGAGAAAAATTCTACAGCTGCAAACTCGAAGCTTTTAAGTATTATTAATGAGCGCTGGCGGGACTGGCTAGTAATGTATACGGATGCCTCCAAGCTATCTGAACGGAGTTGCGTGGGGGCAGCCGTCTGGATCCCAAAATTTAAAATAATCCTAAATTTTAAATGCCCCTCTTTTTCCTCAGTCTTCTCGGGAGAGGCCTTGGCTATTTTGGAGGCGTTACTCTATATTGAGTCACACAAAATTTATAAAACAATAATATTCTCTGATTCTAAAAGTTGTTTAGAAGCCATCCTAACCAATCAATTTCGGAGCAAAACAAAATTCCCACTCATTTTAAAAATTAAGGATTCTCTTTACAGGTGCCACTCTTTGGGATATCATATTTGTTTGGCGTGGATCCCAGGCCACTCTGGAATAACTGGCAATGAGACTGTCGACACCTTCGCTAAGGAGGCTACTGTAAATGGATCCCTTAACCAGTACAAATTATATACTCATGACCTTGTCCCGCTAGCTAAGGAAAGGCTAGAATCTGATTGGAATTTATATTGGAAAGACTCTAGAAATCAAAAGGGTAAACACTACGCCGATATCCAGGACTCTATCCCTGTGAAACCTTGGTTTTTTAAGTATCAGAGAGCGAATAAAAGAACTACTTCCACAGTGTGTCGTCTACGATTAGGTCACGCGTGCACCCCAGTCTTCTTGGCTAAAATCAGGGTAAGGGACAGCTCACTCTGCGAATGTGGTTTGGATGAAGGTACACCAGAACATATTTTATTTAGCTGCCCCCAAAGGAATGTCTCTCTTTTAGATGTTCTCCCTTCCACTATCCCTAGACCCACCAGCCTAAAATTTCTTCTATCTCTTGTATATACTCCTTTTGTTGATGTTTTATGTAGGTACATTAACTCTAATAATATAAAATTATAAGGTGTCTGTCTTTCTAACCTACTAACAAAACTAACCATTGTGCTCGTTTCTTTTTGTTTTATGTTAGTGAATCAACAGCTCTTCGATAATTCATATAATAATCGTTTAAATAAAATAAATAATTTAAAAAAACTTGCACACTCATAGCGCCTGGAACATCACTAAACAAATTTACAAGGACTCTCCCAAGAAGTACAACTCTACAGAACTTGACATTGGCCTAATCAACGAAGGAGAGCCATAGACAAGAAATTGAATTGAATTGAGCGGTTGCTTTGTCAATTGAATTTTCGTTTTCGGCGTGAAAAAGTTGTTTAATGTGTAATAGTGATAGTGTATTATACAGTAAATTGACTAAAATTCGTGTAGTGATGAAAAATTCAAGTGATAACAGTGTTTCTGCTCCGTTTGGTACCGACAAAGATCCTCGCGGTTGTGCTTCTCGCCGCCAGTTTTCGTAAAACAGACGCTATCCGGTTTTACGCAGAACATGAGGAGCTTAGGGCTTAGGTTAAGTTCAAGAAAGAAGATTTTTCACTGAAGACATGGCTGTATGGACATAGTTTCCTTTGCCTTTCCCGAAAGGGATAAACTTAACAAAAAAAAATCAATATCCAGTGTTGCCATATATACGGATTTGTCCGTATTTGTACGGATTTTGCAAGTTAATACGGATGAATCAAGATTACGGATTTACTTTAAACACAAAATTTGCTTCAAAAGGACCCCGTTTTTGAGCTTTCTTTAATAATTTTGACCAATTTCGTCACAGTGCTGGTGAGTTTGCTCCACTGTAGTGAGGCAGTACAGAAAAATTTCTTCAATGAAGACGAAATCAAGAAATAAATTATGTACCTCGACCACAGAATAAATAATAGTACTAACGTACAGAAGTCTCACTCCCTAACAAAAGTCAACTTTAGGCATGAAAATTTGCCTACTATTGCAAGCAGCACAGGCTTGCAAGAGAAATTGAAACTTATAGTCGGCCGCTAGCGTTCATATTCTATTGCGCACCGCCGACTCGATGCCGCGTTCGCGACGAGAGCTCAGGGTTAACACTCGCCGCCGATTTAGAGGTAAAATTATTATTGAAATTAATTAAGTAAGATAACAATATTTATAAAATCAGGAGATAACTTTAGTTATGTAGTGTAGTAAGTAAAAACACAAGTTAACATAACCAACCATGTTATTTGATACCTAGCCTACATACCTAATAACTACAGACACCTACAGACTGCTGTGATGGCAAAATATGTTTCTGTCTGGTTTTAATATTGTTAATAAGTAGGTACACATGATTTTGTTCAATACGCGACCAACGCGGAGAGTGCGCGCGCGGCGAGTAGCAACCGGCGCTCGCTGGCATACTCAGTATGCCCGCCGCGCGAACATGCCTAAACTGCGGAGTGACACCCCCCCTGCCTCGACGATAACGTACCCGCTACTATTAAACAACTTTTAGGGAAATTACCCTCTTTTGATTCAAATCTTGACTCAAAAATGTTACGTTTAATTTTTATACGGAATTCATATGGAATTTCAATCAAAATACGGGATATTTATACGGAATTTCAATAAAAACAGAAAAACGGATTTTATACGGATTTTTTAAATGAAAATACAGATTTCACGTCTACTTCATGTGGTAACACTGTCAATGTCACACGTGCGTGCGTGCCGTGTTGTTGCAATGTTGTTTACAAGTTTAATTAAAATAGATTTTACAATTATTTCAAAGTAAAATAATGATACATTACTTCGTAAAGAAGAATCTATTTTATTTGTAACTGTTAAACTGTATGACAAAAATGGCAAATACTTTAAAAGAAATGTAAGTGAACGTAGTTCTAACCTGAAAAGTACGTTTTATATTTACACCGTTTTTAATATAATTTCAGTATTGAAACTATTTTATTATTGTTTTGCTTTTAGATACGAAAAGACCGCTGAATATTCTGCGTACTACACGGGTGGAGATATTCAATGGACGGCGGACGGGGCTCATCTCCTCTGCCAATGTGATGATGTGATTAAGGTAATAGATGTCAACAGTTTTTCTAACATCCTTACCATTGGAGAAACCGACGATGGCGTTGAGAGTGACAATATATATACTTTTCAAATGTCACATAACAATGAGCTGGTTGTCACGGCACACAAAAGTGGGTTGATAAAGCTGTGGGACAGAGAAACAGGTAAACAACAGAAAGTGTGGCGCTCTGGTCATAAAGGGCCAGTTGCTCGGCTTGCCTTTGATCCTGCTGATTCAAACATTGCTTCAGGTGGATCAGATGGTAATGTGAGATTGTGGGACCTTTCTCACCACACATGTACAAGCAGTCTTCGGGGAGCAATGGGAGTGTTCACTGCCCTCAAATATCATCCAGATTCTACAAAACAACAGATTTTTGGTGCTGCTGATGATACAAAAATTAGATCATGGGACTCAAAAAATGGCAAAGAGCATACTGTGTATACAGGACACTTCAGTAAAGTGACCTCCTTGCAGTTTACACCTGATGGGCAATACATGGTGAGCTCTGGTAGGGACAGAGTCTTGATTCTGTGGAACTTAGGTGAGAGTAAAGCCTTGAGAACATTGCCTGTTTATGAGAGTATTGAAACAACAGTACTACTTCCAGCTGCCTTTAAAATACCAAACTTTAAAAAGAAGTTGGAAACAGATGGTATTTATGTGGCTTGTGCAGGAGAGAAGGGTATTGTAAAGGTTTGGAATGTTCTCATGAGTCGTTTGATGTACGAACAAGATAACAGCTTAGTATCCCCAGCCAGTGAAGAAGGAGGGCTATCTGTCACACACTTATTATTTAACGAAGCCAGAAACATACTGTCTGTTGTCACAGCTGACCACAACATTATCATACATGATTTAGAAACATTCAGTTTTATGAAACAAATGATTGGATTCACTGATGAAGTGTTGGACATTATTTTCTTAGGCAAAGATCAGTCTCATATTGTGGTAGCAACGAACAGCCGTGACTTGAAATATTATGAACTAGATAATATGAACTGTCAGATTGTAAAAGGCCACACTGATATTGTATTGGCTCTGGC
The DNA here is from genome assembly GCA_949987775.1 of Aproaerema taeniolella. Lineage (NCBI taxonomy): Eukaryota > Metazoa > Arthropoda > Insecta > Lepidoptera > Gelechiidae > Aproaerema > Aproaerema taeniolella. The sequence continues at coordinate 7,999,586 of OX465255.1, forward strand.
TACTTTTCCTACCAAACCTGATATGTTTGTATCTTCGGGTAAAGATAATGCTGTAAGGTTATGGCTTCAGAATCCAAGTAATGAAATCCAGTGTGTGGGATTGGGAGCCAGGCATACTGCTTCTGTGGGATCTGTGTTCACTTCACAAACCTCGAATATTTTTTTTACTTCTGTGAGCCAAGACAACTGTTTAAAGGTATGGACTGTTCCTAAAAATCTAGATAACTGTGAACAGAAGATTAAATCCAATTATACTGAGTTGGCTCATCAAATGGACATCAACTGTGTTGCTGTTTCTCCTAATGACAAAATGATTGCTACAGGCTCTCAGGATAAGACAGCAAAACTATGGACTGAAGAGTTATCATTGTTGGGAGTCCTGAAAGGTCATAGAAGGGGTGTTTGGTGTGTGAGGTTTTCTCCTGTTGATCAGGTTGTGCTCACTTCATCAGCAGATTGTACCATAAAACTTTGGTCAGTAGCAGATTTAAGCTGTTTGAAAACCTTTGAAGGGCATGAGAGTTCAGTGTTAAAAATTGAATTTCTAAGTAGAGGTCAACAGATTATTTCAAGTGGAGCAGACGGCTTATTGAAATTATGGAATATTAGGTCATCAGAATGCAAAATGTCTCTGGATAATCATGAAGGCAAAGTGTGGTCACTGGCTGTAAGTAGCTCCGAATCTCTTATAATCACTGGAGGTTCTGATTCTAAACTAGTCAAGTTGAAAGATGTTACTCTTGAACGCCGGGAGAGAATGGCCAAAGAAAGAGAGGAGCAGATTTTACAAGAACAAGAATTAATGAACTTACTTCACGATAAGAAGTTAGTAAAAGCCCTTAAACTCGCCTTACGTATGGAGCGACCTCTACAGGTTTTGAAAATCGTCAATGAGGTGCTAAAATACGGAAATGAAAAGTTATATGAAACCCTCAAAGAAATAAACAACACGCAGAAAGAAACTTTATTGAAATTTGCTGCCGAATGGAATACCAATAATAAACATTGTCACGCGGCTCAACTGGTGTTTAACATCCTAGCTCCTGAAATTATTTCCGGCCACTTGAAAGTCCCTTCTTTAGCCAGTTTCATCGAAGGCGCTCTGCCGTACACAGAAAGACATTTCGAAAGATTAACTAACTTAATGCAAGATTTGAATTTTATTACTTACACTGTAAATTGTATGCAACCTCATGGTGTTAAAGATGTGTAACTTGTACAAATAAACTATTATTGAGAATAATTTTGATCTTATTTGTTGAAATCAATATTTGATTAGTTAATTCGATGAATTAATTAGTTCGCGCAAGTAAGTATAGTAAAATGTACGCAAAAGCTCGTAAAACATGCGCACGCGCAATGCGTCCGCGTAGCCTTACGCTGCGCTGCGGTATCTACGGGAGGCGCGGTGCGCCGGCGCCGGCGCTCGGCAGCCTCCCTTGCAGTAGTAGAAATCGATCCATCGTGGAAGGCGCACGCGCCCCGCAACAGTGACATAAATTTTCGCGCACAAATGTATTAATTCAACATGAGTTTAAAAACTATACTACTGTCTTCAATACTTTTCTTAACTTTCGGAAACGTGCTTGGACAGAAAAGTGAACCGTAAGTCACCTTTCGCTATTTTCTTATTGCTTTGTATAATTGTTACTAAATTATTATTTGTTTTCGAAGTATGTATTCGGTATTTTGTTTAAGAAATTGTACTTAGTAATAAAATTTTACGCTAAATTATGTCTAACCTATTATTAACAGTAAACTCTGCTACAAATTAATTTGATAACTTAGTACCAACAAAGCACGTTGGATGAGGCATGTTCGCTGGAATATATATGAGAAAGCTCATCACATCAGCCTGTCTCAAGAAATTGATGACGTCTCGTTAGATAGCTCTAAAACGAGACAATGGATGATGGATTGCCTTCGAAAATATTTATAACTAATTTATAATTACGGTAAATGGACTCAAAGAAAATTATGAAAATTCATGAATCTTCGTCATTGTCAGAATGGCAATACAGCAATCTTACAGCAATTATTATCTTTTACTTGTCCAAATCATTACACTAATACATACATAGATGTTTCATCATGAACCCAATTAACATAACGTTTAACACTCTAGCTTTTGTAATGTGACCGAAATTCTCGCCAGGAACTTGGTGTTATTTATTAATTATTTATCATAAGGGTCTTTATATCCTAACAAGGTCCAATTTTTAAATACATATGATTCGTTAAGTATAGAGGTATAAAAATAACATGTCATGTGCTTCAATAATTGCTTCCCCACAAAAACAAACCACCAATATATCTGAGTAAACAATGGGCTGTAGAGACGTATATGTATCGTTGATTACTTGTCCCGTGGACCTCGCCGCACAGTATTCATGCACTGTCGTACAGAACACCTAATTATTATGTACGGTGTCATGCCAACCTCCTTCCTTCTCCGTTTCTTGTGATACCTAACACTAGAATTTGTAAAATTAATTTATTATCTAGATTTACTTCACATTTTTGATATGGCTCTCGTTTAAACTATTGAAATTGTTACACTGTGAAACTCTTAAAGTATACCGTAGCTAAAGTACGATTTATCTCAATTAACTGAAACACCATTTACTTAGAATATTTAAACATTTGATAAATTGCATATGGGCTCAGTCACTAATCATCAACGCCTGTTTTATAAAGACGTTATGTAATTAGCTTTAATAATTATGTAAATCTGGGTATTTTGTATGGTTTGGTACGGTTTTAGACTAGATGGAAAGGATGTAATTTTTCACAAAGACCATTACGTAAGCTTTCATACAAAATCAAAATGGGATCAATTAGGTGCCACGACTATTCAAGAAGAAAATAATTTTCCTGTTATTTTTAGGGAAAACGCCTAATTGTTTTTATAAAAATCGGACACTTAATTTAAAATAAAATAAAAAGTCTGTTATACTTATCCTTGTATTAGATCAATCTTGTGACGTCCGGTCTTTGCATACAGTTTGAGAGACGCTTACGTATAATTTCAGAAATGCTTGGATTATGCCGGTGAAAGGATTACCCGAGATCTTAACTCCTATCAACGTCATTAAAGTGTTAGTCTTGATAAATTATTGAATTATCTGGCACATACAAATGTCGAACAGTTCTTATGTCCTTATCCTCATTTTTGCAAGTCTTGTTTGCTATGCACTTTACCTAATTAAACAGGCTTAAAGAATTGATACCTCTCTGTCCGCGCGCGTGTAGCAACAGAATTAACGGCTTATGACAGTATTTTTAAGAAACACTAACTTAATTTTTTAAAACATATTATTTGATGAAAATGCTGAAGAAATAAGATAGGTAAGGCGATTTCTGTATTAGCTATTTCAATTCGTTATTACTTCTTACTTCAATCGAAATGTTCATTGTTCCTGAGGCTGATAAAAGGTCGCAGATGCGGACTTATGACACGCTCGGGTAATTCTTTTTGTCTTGACCGATTATGACTACGTATTTAGTTCCTTGTTTGAGACGTGACTGCTGAAGTCTTCTTTTTGTGTTGGCTAAGCTAAACCTCGTTTAGGAGATTTAAAAAGCAAAATGGACCACTGACGTTGCGTTTCCTAACTGCTTCAATCAATCAAAATCAAAAAGCCTTTTATTTTAGATATTAATAAAATGTGCATTATTATTATTATTATTATTTTTCGCATGCAAATAAATATAACTTAAACGAATTAAAAAAGAATTTCTTTAGTCTTCCCTTTCTCCATCTGTGTGATCCTCGGGCAAAGGCCTGCTCCATTTAATTTATTTATATAATATCTCTTACTTCAATATCAGGTGCGCCTTCTCTAGATCTTTCCACTGCTCTTTGTCGCGCGCGACCCTGGTCCAGTAAGGGCCTGCCGTCAATTTCAGGTCATCCTCCCAGGTGATTGATTGACGTCACTTTCGTCTTTTTGCGTCTCTAGGGTACCAGAGAGTAAGTTTCCTAACTGCTTACTTGAGAAGAAGCGACCAGCAATGGACAAGTCTCAGCAATCTTGGTTTCAAAGGAATAGTGCTCTACTAAGTAGTTATTGAAATTTCATCAAACTATGTGACGTATAACTCTAAAATTAAACATTTTGTGTCACCCCCGACATTCGATTGCTTTTTTTTTTTTATAATAAAGATATTAGCATCCACAGACTTGATGTCCGTGCCCTTGTCTAGATTAAGTGTTTTATTGTTAATACTTGCTTTTTCTTTTAAAAATATTTTACTATACTTTTCATAGTAGTTTACAGTAGGTAGATAAATAGCTATAATAAAGATATATATTTATATATTACATAATGTATTTTTCTAAACCAGTGACGGTTCCCCGCTGTTGCATCCAGACCTCAAAGCATCCATGACGGCTCTGTCTCGACTTTTGATCGCCATTCTGAGGTTGTAATTGACCACTTTTTCCCTGCCAGCCGCCTCTCCTTCTTTGATGAATCTGCCTATCGCATCGTTACCATCATCCGCATAATATTTACAGCTGGCGGTATGGCGCGATATGGCAACCACAGCATGAGGGATACTGTCGTGTAGCTCCTGCCTGGTCGTTGTTGTGCGAACAATCACCACCTTTTTGTACGTCAATCCCTGAGCCTCGTGTATGGTGAGGATGCGTGACCCGGTACCCGATCCGTATCCCTCGTTTTGTAGGGATCTCTTTTCTACCTGTATATGCACAAGGTACAGGGTTTCGGACTGGGTTCGATCGATTTGAGCATCCGTATACCTTTCAAGTTTTAAGGAGTGCGTACAAAGTTTCGACGAGTAAATGCCACTGTAGACTTCTCTAAGGGCAAATGCTACGTCGAGAGGGTTTCTATGGGTGCACAGAAGCTCCTGCGTAATGTTACAAATTAGATCAGGCCGGCTATATTTTAAAGGGAAAAGATTGTGTCGGTCAATATAGGGTAGTTGGTTTCTATCACCGATCAGCAACAACTCGTTAGCCTTGACAATTTGGGCAGCCATAATAACAGCTCCAAAGTGGTTCATGAGTGCTTCGTCCACCATGAGTCTCCTGTATCTGTCCTTGCTCGGTTCTCTAAAACCATTAACTAGAATTCGATTGCTTATAACTTTTAAACGGCTGAACCAATTTTGATCAAGCATAGCTAAGAACCATCTCGATTACGTCAGCTTTCAAACAAAGAAAAGTGCATCTAAATCCGTCCATTCGTTTAGTAGTTACGATGCCACAAACAGATACCCAGACATACAGATACACACGACAAACTTATAACACCCATCTTTTTTGTCGGGAGTTAAATGGTTGCGATATGAGACTCGCTGATAGACGTCAAGTGGTCATACTTTTGCGTTTACTTTCATTGGTTATTTAGATGTTTCGATTTAGTTTTTATACTTAAGCAATTACGTTTTAGTTAATTGGTGCGGTAGACCGAGGAAGTGTCGGTTTGACCTTTTTATGTTTTTGTTCTTCATGCCGTGCTAGACAGAAGTCTTGAATGTAAAATATAGGGAGAGATGAAAACACTTATAGAGCGGGACCCATTCGTAAAAAAGTCTTCAAATAACGATTTTCGTGGGACTCACCTCCGCCATACGAACTACTGGTATGTACTTATTTGGCATGTTTTTCTGAACACAAAAAGTGCGGTAGTCACTTTCTAAGGGTATGGAGGGGGTAGCTATGACGTATCAAAGATGGCGGCCAGTCCTATTTTATTTACGCTATATTTAGATAACTACTGGGCAGATTTACTTAAATATGGTCTCAAATAAAAGATAATTTAATATACATTGTTTTATTCTAAAGATGCATTAGTGTAAAGCTAGTAACAAAATAAATATTTTCAAAAAACGACATTTTGTAAAATTAAACTTTTTTTACTGTGTGAAAAGAACATAAACCATTATGGTTACGGTAATTTAGCTTATTATAAAAAATAGCTACACTTATCAGCATTCTAATGAATCTAAAAACGTTTAAATCGAGCTGTAAACAACGAAATTGCAGCCGTCTAAGTGAGCGTGGGTAGCGCCGAACTGACTACGGTACTTAGATTTTGGTACGAATAATCTTTAAAATAACGTGATAAAACGAGTAGAATCACACCAAAATGAAAAAGTATTATGAACAGGCATAATTTTTTTTAACAGGCATCATTTTTTTTGTCAAACAATTTTCTTCATTATTTTTACGAACTATTTTCAAAAATTCTCGTAACAAAAATAACGCTTCATAACATATCGAAATAAAACTCTTCATACTTGCACGTACTTGCATTATATTTCAAAACAAAGGACTCAATGGTACTGGTCTGTACTGATGGACATGAGAGTGTAAACGTACGCACTTGAGGCAGAGGCAGGTCGCTGACCTGCGAGAGTGTACAGCCGCCGTTATATTTTTTTGTACTTGACTAGATGTCTTATCACTACAATACAGATTTATTCCTAGTGCAGGGTGAGTCGGCTGACAGTCTGTCCCATGAAGAAACCCAATAGGCATATTTATTACCCACTGTACTTTAAAACTGTACCTACTGCTTTTAAGTATTTAAGTAATGTTAGTTATTACTACCCAGCAGCATGTCAAAGATTTATTTGTTTGTTCTCGGGTCATGGGTGTTTGTATTTGTCTTTATGTGTGCTTCAAGGGACCCACGACACAAGGGAAAACCTTAGTGTGGGCCTTCGAGTGTGTAGCGTTTATTTATTTGTTTATTCTTAATTATTTTCGAGAGCAAAATGAGGATGAGGATGATACCCCAGAAATGACTTTGGTGATTGGAAGGGCTGGTACGTATATTTATTATTTAATGAAACTATGTATCTAAAAAATCAATCAGGGTCAAAAACATTTCATTCGTGTAATGTAACTTTAACCATAGCATGTCATATTACATAATCTAGTTATCTGAAAAGAAGATGCTTTGCATTTTTATTTAGATTGCATTTGATTTTTTATCTATGTCTGTTTAAAGTGCAATCATCCTCCAAGAACAGAAAAAAAATTAAACTTAGAGGGTACCAACCTAGTAGCTGTTACGTAGCAACAACATAAAGGCAACAGCTACTCGTCTGTTTCAACTCATGTATGATTTATTAAAATGGGCCAAAGATTCAAATAAAAAAAGCTTTATTAATGCTTTTATCATCATCATCAGCCTGTATCAGTCCACTGCTAGACATAGGCCTCTCCTATGGCACGCCACTGAGCTCGGTCTTCAGCTCTCCTCCTCCAACCAATGCCCGCTACTTTACGAATATCGTCACCCCACCTAGTAACAGGGCGCCCTACGCTACGTTTGCCGATTCGTGGTCTCCATTCTAGAACTTTTCTGCCCCAACGACCATCGGTTCTACGACAGATATGACCAGCCCACTGCCACTTAAGCTTGCTAATTCGCCGGGCTATGTCGGTAACTTTGGTTTTCTGACAGATTATTTCGTTTCGAATCCGATCCCTCAAAGAAATACCGAGCATAGCCCTTTCCATAGCTCGCTGAGCGACCTTAAATTGGTGGACTAGTCTCACTGTGAGTGGCCACGTCTCGGCTCCGTATGTCGGAGCCGGTAGGGTAGGACGCACTGATTGAAAACTTTCGTTTTCAGGCTTTGAGGTATGGGTGACGTGAAGACTCGGCGGAGTTTCCCATTAATGCTTTTAAACTTTCAAAATGTAAGGCTCCTCATGAAGCTAAAGAACTTTTTTTAAAGGAACCCATATCAAACATCAACAATTTTTTTTAGTTTTAAAAGGCGATAGCAGCGCCATTTCGCAGTTATTGGTACTAACAGTGTCATGGGTATGACCAAATGATTTCAAATGAATGAAGCGACAAGTGCCAAAGTTCACGGCGCAGCACGGTGCAGGGATTCCTCGGAATGAATCTCAGTGTTGCCGATGTAAAAAATATAAGGGCGGCTGTACACTCTCGTACGTCAGCGACCTGCCTCTGCCTCGAGTGCGTACGTTTACACTCTCATGTCCATCAGTACAGACCAGTACCATTGAGTCCTTTGTTTTGAAATATAACGCAAGTACGTGCAAGTATGAAGAGTTTTATTTCGATATGATACGAAGAGTTATTTTTGTTACGAGAACTTTTGAAAATAGTTCGTAAAAAAATGAAGAAAAATTTTTTGACAAAAAAATTGATGCATGTTAAAAAAAAATGATGCCTGTTCATAATACTTTTTCATTTTGCTGTGATTCTACCCGTTTTGTCACGTTTTTTTTCAAGATTATTCGTACCAAAATCTAAGTACCGTAGTCAGTTCAGCGCTACCCACGCTCACTTAGACGACTGCAGTTCCGTTGTTTATAGCTCGATTTAAACGTTTTTAGGTTCATTAGAATGCTGATAAGTGTAGCTATTTTTTTATAATAAGCTAAATTACCGTAATCCTAACAGTTTCTGTTCTTTTCACACAGTAAAAAAAGTTTGATTTTACAAAATGTAGTTTTTTGAAAATATTTATTTTGTTACTAGGTTTACACTGATAAATCTTCAAAATAAAACAATGTATGTTAAATTATCTTTCATTTGAGACCCTATTAAAGTAAATCTGCCCAGTAGTTATCTAAATATAGCGTAAATAAAATAGGCCCAGCCGCCATCTTTGTTACGTCATAGCTACCCCCTCCATACCCTTAGAAAGTGACTACCGCACTTTTTGTGTTCAGGAACATATGCCGAATAAGTACATACCAGTAGTTGGTATGGCGGAGGTAAGTCCCACGGAAATGAACTCATTCTCCTTGGGTCCCGCTCTATTAGTAAATGGCGTAAACGCAACAGCGAATATAAAAAAAAGTATTTTCATCAACCATTGATAATTTTTCTAAATGCTCTAATTTATTATTAAAGCGATTAGTTTTCTAGTGATCCTTTCGGTAATTTTTCAGGATCACTACTATTTTATGCCCTATCTCTCTTATTTTTAGGGTTCCATACGTCCGAGTAAAAAAAAGAACTCTTATAGGATCACTCATGTGTCCTTTTGTCTGTCCATCTCTTACAAAAAATTTGCTTCGAATATACTGTACCGATTAAGTTGTAACTTGGTACACTTTTGAATTTATATAACCCAGACACGAGCGTGTTCCGTAAATACTTAATTGAATTTTGAATTTGGGACACTTTTAGGAGGCAAATCAGAAAATATGTCAAGTTGTGATAATTATGTATGAAAGGGTCTCATTGCGGAGGTCTCAATTAAATTCACGCTTGATCAACTCCTAACCCTTTATAAGGCACAGGGTCCGATCGTGCATGGAGTATTTCAGCCACCTCTGGGATGGTTCGGCCAAATATCAGCTAGCCGCTCTGGAATAAATAAAATAAATAAAATCTTTTTATTCACCAAAAAGATTACATTTTAAATTACCGCAATTGGAATCAGAGGACCGCAGAGCCAGGAGGTTCATTGGTGACAAAAAGCTAGTAAAAAACAAACTCCAAAGCCTAGCTCATAGACGCAAAGTAGCTTGCCTATGTGTTTTCTACAAGATGTACTTCGGGGAGCAGGGCCGGCCCGCCCATACGGCAAAAGGTGCAGTCGCTCCAGGCGCCAAATCCTAGAGGGCGCCTAAATGGTAAAGAAATTATTGTGGTATAGGTATATATTATTAGGAGCAAACAGGAGAGGCACCATAATTTGATCTCGCTCAATTCTAAAACTTCGGGCCGGCGCTGTCGGGGAGTGTGCTCAAACGCAATGGGTTCCGACGGAATAACGTTGGATATGATAAACATGACTAGCTTATACACACTTGCCTCTATAACTGCGCTCGTAAACCGCTCTATTTCAAGATTTCAACATCTTCATTTCCTGAATGTTGGAAAAAAAACAATAGTTCATCCTTTACCAAAAAAATAATAACGCTACTTCTTATAAAGATCTTCGACCTATAAATATTTTACCCTGCTTATCAAAAATATTAGAAAGAATTGTCTACCTGCAACTTTCCCACTATTTGGAGTCCAATGGAATTTTATCAAAATGGCAATCGGGATTTCGAAGCGGTAGAGGAACTGCTACAGCCCTATTAGATGTAACTGTTAATATCCTTGAAGCACAAGATGCAGGAATGGGACCTCTTCTGTTTATACTTTACAGCACGGATCTGACAACACACATAAAAAAGTGTACAGTTTACATTTATGCCGACGATTTACAAATTTATTTTTTATTTTACCCATCTGACGTGGAGAATGCGGTTTCTAAAATAAACGATGACTTAGACAATGTAGCTAACTGGTCTCAGCGTAATAGCTTAGCTTTAAATCCGGAAAACTCTAAGTATATGGTAATTGGCTCTCGTAATCAAATTGAAGCTATTATGGCAAGGGATACCAAAGTATTGATACGAGGAAGTAACGTAGAACGTGTAGAAGAGTGCCGTAACTTAGGCTTAGTGTTCGATTCAGAACTTCGTTTCGAAACTCATATCAAGGAAGTAGCCAGGAACTGCTTTTATCGCTTAAATATGTATAAAGTTCAAGATTATCTCAGTGAAAAATTTAGTTAAATTTAGTCAACTCTTTAATACTATCAAAGTTTAACCACGGTGACGTGGTAATACGGTCCTCGTTTGCTAGCTAAAACTAATAACCTAATACAGCATATTATATTTGATAATATATTTAAGTACAAGAATAGTTTTACCATAGTTTTATACAGCAGATAGACTTGATACAGCCCAAAAACTCACACACACGAACACGCACAATATTCTCACAAATTCGTACATGCAAGAAATAACATACACAGCACAGATAAATGCGGCCAACATACAGAACACACACATACACACGCACAGATAACACATAAACGCATATATTTTTAAGTCTACGTTTATTTTACGGGACCAGAGCGCCCTGTCACAGTATTACAATAATTCCCCTACAGTTGTGAGACGAATTTAGTGGTATTCGTCTTTTCGAATTTATCAGGATTTTAACCTATCACTGCTTACATTTTTTGTCCATTTTATTAAATTATTTTTAAACTATTTAACAAAATAGACAAAAAATTGCCACTATCTCCAAGATCACTAATTCTAAAATGTTGACAAAAAATAGGCACGTAAAGTAGTTCTTCACTTATTGAATAGATTACAGGAAAACATGTAAGAAATGTTCGGTGTAAATATGAGGGGCACAATCTATATCTATACATACATATTATAAAGAGTAAAGATTTGATTGTTTGTTTGCATTGAATAGGCTCCGAAACTACTTGACCGATTTGAAAAATTATTTCACCATTAGAAAGCTACATTATCCCCGATGGACATAGGCTACATAATTTTCCCGAATTCCCACGGGAACGAAGTCCCGAGCGAAATGCTAGTTAGGGATAAAATGTTACTTATATAACATATTTAGGTACCGTAAAAAACCCCCAGTCCACGTGAGTTCGACTCGTACTTGTTTGGGATTTTTTAAATGCCGTGCCGTCCGTTTTATACGACTGATTTTGACATTAAAAAATAAATTAAGTTCCTTTTTGCCATTTTTCTCCCTTACCAATTATATTTTACACAAAATCTGTATTCTAATATTATGTCTCGATTAAATTCTGCTCTGAACTAATATCGATGTCAAGTAATGGCGCAAGGTATCGACGCCCATAAGTGCTTCAATTATAGTTAAGACTGCACATAACCTTACAACGCTGCATATGTGCAACAATTTATGTAAAGGACAAGTAATATAACCACATGGGTACTTTCGACTCGAAAAATTCTATCAAAGCAACTCTCTCTTTCATAAATTGTAGGATTCAGTTCTTCTATGTTATTTTTGACAAGGAAACGTATCTTACTACGGTAATCAGCTATCTCATAATTTATTTGCACGTATAGCTTGATTCCTATCCTGATGCATTGCAAAATAATTTAAAGTCATGCCCCACGAAGAATGCCTCTAAAAAATTAAAAAAGGCATCCTGTTGCCATTTGCCGTATATCGTCCAGGAATTAATAAAATATCAAGCTTCCTTTACCCAGATTCTCATCATCCAAGATGTGGATATCTTATATGATCCGGGTGTACGATGCCCAATATGAAGATGAAGTAGTACATACACATAAGCTCACACCCGCCCTTGTCTCATGGGGTGGTAGAGATACAGATAATTTCGTAGAATATGGTGTCGGTAAGTGATACCGACCACCAAACTATTTACTAAACAAGAGTATAACCTAGCAGTACATTTTTGAACTTGACATTATTTTATTAAAATTTGTGAGTACAAGCCACCTAACCACGTCGAGATAATCTGTAATCACAAACTATAAATTCATAACTTTAATACCAACATGTTTTCTTGCCTTGGTTATACTTATACCAACATGAGATACGCGCAGTAGTTTATTTTCTAAGCCCTTGATACGGTAGTTACATATTTTAATATGCGATCATAATAGGGCATAGGTGTACACTGCAAGGCGTAGGCTTTACCACAAGCTACACATACACCTACTTAGAGGTTAATTAGTCACATTATGGTTCATAGGACTGGAGTATCTTCGAATGTTTCTTTATTTTGCACCGTTTATCGAATACTTACGCAAATTCAACTTACCCTATATTCTATGGTATAAAATATAATGTGCAACTCTTGAATAAAACGGATTTTCATCGAGGGCTATGAATCACTCGCGTCATTCAGGATTCTAACACTTGAATCACTCGCTTACGCCCGTTATTCAATAATTTAGAATCCTTCATTTGCTCGTGATCCAACTTTGGCCCTCGCTTAAAATCCGTCTTTTATTCCCGAGTTGCACAATATACTATTGTACGTTAAGGCTTACGTTTGAAAACATCCTTTATAAAACTACTAGCATTCCGCCCGGGACTTCGTTCCCGTGGGAATTCGGAAAAATTATGTAGCCTATGTCCATTGGGGATAATGTAACTTTCAAATGGTGAAAGAATTTTGGTAGTTTCGGAGCCTATTCAATGCAAACAAATAAACATTCAAACTATTAGTGTTTTCTAAACATCGCATCTGTTTGTCTATACGCGACAAACTCAAAAACTACCGAACTGGATTTTCATATGGTTTTCATCAATAGACGGAGTGATTCAAGAGGAAGGTTTATGTGTAAAATAGGGAATATGCCTGAATTTTTTATATCGCATTGATTAACAAAATATGAAAATACCGTAGTTGAGATGACAAAAAGTGAAATTAAAATTAAAATCGGCCAAGAAATACGGCCGATATACGCATTTAAAACTATTAATTACGCACCGATTAGACAGAGAGATCCGATATGGACTGTGACATCACATGTCACTACGTCCATAAAAACTCCGTGTTAAATTTCGTTTTGCTAGAAAGAGATAGAAATAAATCTTCGATGGCTTATATCTTTTTTAATTTCATAGTTTTCGAAAAATAGTTTTACTAAACTGTTTATTACATGAATGAGGATTATTTTTTAAAATAAAAAAAATCATGCATATTCCCTATTCATTATGTTTCGTTTATTTGCTAGTTAAATGTATAGTTAACACCATACTCTGGTTTCATCAGTTTTTAAACACTGTTTTGTTGTTTTTCCATGGTTTAAGAAAATTACAAAGCTTAAGACACAAAAAATCATGATTTATTGCTAAGAAATTTAAAAAAATCTCTTGAATTACGAACTATAATGCAAACGGATAGGTTAAGTAAACTAATACTAATTGAGACATTAGAAACAGTTAAACATTTAACGACTACTTAGAACGTGCTAGCGTGCAAAACACACATGACAATACGGTGGTAGATAGATACCTAAACTTAATTACTAACGATAGAATTAGCTGTTTTGCTGGCTGCTCTGGGCCCAAATCGCGGTATTTAGTACAAGTCTTAGCAGTGAGTGAATTTTTTTTATTTTAAGATAACTAGGTAGGTGTAGGAAAATTAATCATTTAAGTAATATTTAATAAAATGAATACAAGAACTTATACTACTGTGCCTTTTAAAATGCTTCAAACATATTCTACTTACCTATGTTAACAAAGAAGTAAACCTTAATTTGTTGCAAAAAAAATGTAGAGTCAAGACAGTCTATTTATTAAGTTTCCCTTATGTATAAAATTGTTGCAAAAAAAAGTAGAGTCAAGACGCTCTATGTATTAAGTTTCTCTAATGTATAATTTTTTTAAAGTAGCATCATTTTAAAAGGGCGACAATTAAAAAAATCGTAGACTCTGTGGTAAATCATCATAGACTTTGCCATAGAATAACATATACTTATGGCAGTTATACAACTTCGTGTAATTAGATAAATATAATTAACTGTAAAAGTTATGCAGTATCGTTCAATTAAAAATCTCTTCTCACGATTATGGTTTTGACGTCAACGAATTGAAGTTTTTACATAGGATTTTTGGGTAAGGTCAGATCAAAGCGATCCACGTTGAAAATGCTATTGTATCAAACAGTCACGAAGTCTTTCCAAAATTCAATATTTTCACAACCATACATAATTGAAGTATTTATTTAAAAAACCAACGGGTTGCACTCCGGGAGTGCCGGCAGAAGTGAAAACTTGAACGCATATTACTTCCGTGCGGTCTAAGAAGTTTTCACTTCACCCTCCGTCTTACGAATTTTCGCTGACGCGAGTTTAACATTTTTTACCCATCCAAAAAGTGCATAACGCCGCTAAAGATGTTTTCACTTCAAAATTATGTAAAACGGGCTAAATAACTAAACGAAGTAACAAAATAATTACATACCTACATATGCTCATGCCTATAATCTATAATCTTTAACGGAGTAGGCAGAGCATCAGTAGTTCTAGCTAACTACTTGATGCTATTTTTGACACAAATTGTGAGGGTTTTCAGAACAAAATAATTAAATTTATAAAAACCTGCGGAAAAAGTTCTAAATTTACTTGCCGCGTAAGTTTTCACGTAATATTCATTAGGCTATTAGACGTGACATGAAACCTAGATTAATTAGTATATTTTGTAGTCAGGACGTTATAACAAGTAGAAAAGCAGCCTCGGGTAAGATTAGAAACAATACTCTTGACAATGCTAGTACGTGTTACCTTAACAGTTAAAAAACTCATCGCTGCACAAAAGGCTCGCTTCCAATACAAACTTTTGACAGATGACAAAATATTAACTTAGCAGGACATTGGTATAATGGGAAGAAATGGGGTAGTGTAGTGACACCAAATACTGTACAGGGACAACAGCACATCATGCTATCCAAAACTGTCAAATTTCTTCATTCAATTTTCAATTTCATCTCCAAGCATTACAGTTTACTATCCATTGGAGAAATTTGACAGTTTGAGGTAACCTGATATACATACGAGTACAAAACAGAAAAAATAGAAAAAAGAAAAACAATTTTCCTCTGGCTACTGGACTGTAATGGTATGGTAAAATGTAATGTGTGGGTGGGCTGATGTCGACGACGATTGTAAATACATCACAGAAATAAATATTTCTGTGTGTCTCTGTAGAAATAGAAAATTACATTACAATAATAATTATTTTTTACATTTAACAATACCAACCCAGCTTAATATTTTATATATTTTTTCTTACTGTAACTCAATTTCTTTTTCAAATCGTCTGTAATCGCTTAACTCCTGACAAAATCAGCATACCTATATCGATGCGAAAGCCTCAAGACCATAAACAAAATGACTCGGTCTTCCTTATTTTAGAATGTCTGGTCTTATCGTCTGATGCGTAAGGTTTCAGTTGTAGTCACATGACTCGTCTCAAGATCACCCCGCGTGAAGGTTCAAGGCAGTCCAACCTTACAACAAACGCCAATTATAAAAGGAAATCGATACTAATAGATAAGATTTTGTATAGAAATAGAAAATAATAGAAATTGGTTTTACACTTAGGCTTGGGACTCACGAGTCATCATTCTCATGGAAATTTCAAAATATTCTTCCTTATTTACGTTAACATCATAAAGTGACCAAGTAACATCATTTAATTAAAGTGACACTTTGTGCACAGCTTTCTTGGTTGGTTGGTGAGTCGGTGAGTTTCTCAAAAACAAAATACAGATTAGTTAGATACTTCCACGATTCTTTATTTCCATATTGACTGTACTGTACATTATATGCATAATGTTATTTCTAACTATTGTTTGTTTAATAAGTACTAGTAGTTTTTTGATGATGAGCAGAGCACCTTTTTTTGTTAATAAAGTGAGGCACCGCGCTAATTAACCACGTTAATTCTAATCGATTGTTTTTTATTTTGAACTAATTTGACATTTCTCAGTGATGTAGAGAGATTCTCAGTGATGCTGAAAATGGAATAGACTGTTTAAACTTTTTTTTATGTGGCACAACTGAGCCAAACATGTATTTTTTTTTAGTTTACACACTCAAAAGTGACAAGAAATAACCAATTTTATATAAATTAATTATATGTTTATTTCTTTTTTTAATAGCGATTATGTTTCACCTTTTTGAATCGATGCTGCTACTGGGAAAAAGTAGACGCCTCACCTTGTTTAAAGTTAAGGCTACATTAAATCTATTTATCTCAGTCGATGTAATTGAAGGAGGTCGTGTTGTTGCCGCCATAGATCACAATGCGGCGCTCAGAGGCGCTATTCTGATGCAAAGTTGCGCGTGAGTCGCTTTGATCGCGATCGTGACCATAACGCGATCATAACAAACCAGCCTGAAGAGCCATCCATCTCGAGTTTTCCATTTTCAAGGGTTTCTCGAATCACCTCGTTTAGGTACTAATGTCGTTATGAAGTTAAATAAAATAACTGCCGATACGATAGAAGAAGAAGTTAAATAAAATGTGAAGGCAACGAATAACTTCGTATCCGGTGCAACTAATGAAATTAATAATTGTAACTGTCAATATTTGTTAAAAAGTCACAATGTTATTCGTCGTGACTCGTGACGAACTTCGCTGCATATCTGAACGATTATGTTCCGAATTATCGTCAATTAACGCTTATGATCGACAAATAAAATGAAAGGACGTACGATAATATAATAGTAAGGAATAATTATGTAGAGCTACATCCTGTCCATATGTTCGTCACGATTGGTGTCAATTCGAATAACTCCAGTAATTAGGTTGGCACACATTCCGTGTCACCAAGTATAGTGTAAGTTTCTTGCTCAATTAAATATGTCATTCTAGGAAATAGATACATTTCTCGTAGTTAGTCGTAGGTGAGAGTAATTGCAACTCATCCATTACTAACTATCGTTAAATATCCCACGACGTGTTACCCTAATAACACTCAGTTCCACAGACGTCAATTAAATTTAATTCAGTTTAAGTATCATTGTCACGTTCTGTCTTGTTGACGTAAACAAGGACGGCATTATATGTATTTAAAGAAGCTGCAACTGAGCATAAGCAAAGCAGATATATCTATCGAGAGTTCCCTTCAATTTCGGTACCTCTTCCTATTTTGATACACCTACTTACTCATCTTTTAGCATGACAGGAAACAATTACAGGTAAAGATTACTTTAGCACTTATAATACGAAAGTTATTTATTATAATTACTTCATTCGTGTCAAGGTAGTTTTTAGTCCTGCGAAACACGGAGCGTTTATTGTGATGATGGTTACTATGATACCACCAATATCTGATGCTTACAGGGTTATTCAGCAACTTACTGCAATTTAATCACAAGGTATCAAGTTATTTATGCGTGTAATAGTGGTAATTAGTGCGACTAGTAACAATGCAAATGAGTCTGGAAGTATTATATCGACCAATGCCTTTAAAACCTTCGGTACGAGATGACAATGATGGAGTGAACTCGTATTACTCGGTAACTAAACGCTAATAAAGTGTTGGATTTATATTTAACCAGTTTTACTAATTGTCGATAGTTGACGATATGTGACAGACAATTAACACAGTCTTTTTTACTGAGCTTTGTTAAGTAAGTAGTAAAAATGCCAAAAAGTAGAAACGTTTGCAACTTTTTAAGTTTTAGTCTAATATCTAATCTTATTTTGCGTTTCCCACTGATACGACATGCAAGTTGACCGATGGGATTTACCATGTAAAATGAAGTTTTTTTAAGCTCATAAAAATGGCGATGTTCTTTGGAAACTGAAGAATTACACAATAATAAGTCTGCGACAGATATATTAATGTTTATCTGTTTGATCTACACAATTTACGACATAAGTTTTTCAATGATACATGACTTCCTTCGATGGTGACTTTTATATACTACATGAGCGCACTATCGGACAGCTTTACAAACTTATTAAGATAGATGGGTTCGTAAAAACGTTGAGCTAATTGTTTTGCCGCACCACTATAAATAAGACAAAGGACAAAGATCTATAACACAGATTCGGCTACAACCTTCGTCTTGCATGTAGTAGAAACAGACAGTCCATGTGATTTTAAGTAATTGCAGAAGCGTGGTGTATCTACATTGATTTAAGATTAGCCTCAAATATTTTATGACTATTTGTATTAGGTTTAAGAAAATACAAAACTTGCAATGTTGGTGGTTTAAGGGGTGACATAAATTAGTACTTAAGTGAAAATTATGGATGCGAATCAGTCCACTAAACTGAACCACTTTTCCTAATGGACATTGGTCTAAATATAGAAAAAACTTTCGCCTCTCCATACAACTTGAGCGATCAGCTGATTGCCTTAGTAAAGTCGGGAATTTCTTTGGTAAAAAATTTCACACGGTATCGCCTAAAGTTTATTTATTATTTTCGTTAATTTATTTTTACCCTATACTCTATACTACACGCAAATTACACACATCAACACGGTTTAGGGATATTGCACGATTTTTCATAGAAAAGAGATCTGTTTGAGAAGCTTATAGCATACTCGAGATGCTTAAAGGGCTATATTTTTCAGGCGAGCAAGTGCTAAACCTGAATTTTCAGTTCTAGTCAAATTTTGTTTTACTTGAAATTTGTGAAAACGTGACGAAAATGAAAAAAAAAATTGAGTAAATTCGACCATTTTCAAACAAAAAGCAGGCAAAAGGTGCATTTTCGTTTCCGTTACGTTTTCACAAATTTCAGTAAAACATAATTTATTGACTAGAATCGAAAATTCAAGTTTAGCACTTGCTCGTCTGAAAATTATAGCCCTCCATGTATCTCGAGTATGCTTTTATAACTTCTCAAACAGGCCTCTTTTGTATGAAAAATCGGGCAATAAGTATCCCTAGACTGTGTTGATGTGTATTTATGTATTTTATATTATTTTTGCATTCTTTGTGGCGAGTATAAAAGTCATGTTTTTAAATTACATAACTCGTAGTCTCTGAATCAATGCGTACCTGGGTTCGATTCGCGATCGGGACAAAGTGTTGTGTGTAAGCAAAACATTGGCGTTAACAAGTTGACCTCTTATTAATTAGATCGGATTCACGTAAAGTAGAATCCCGAAAACTCTCACTTTAAACATGATGATTGTCATGCATATCATCATGTGACTACAGTTGAGATCATGATATCAAAATAAGAGAAACATCTAACACTGTTTACAAATGCTTTAAAATGAATTTCCTCTACCATAAATAAATAAAACAACACACAATTAATCCCGCATAAGTGGCTTTCTACGTTTTAGTGCGTCACTGTTTGTTGTTCCTATATTACAACTTTGTATGTTTTATTTCTCACACTTTTCTAGCCACGATTAAATAAAAAATGACGTATCTGCAGATAATACTACAGTTATTTTTAGTCGAATTAAACAAATACTGTTATGTTAGGTATGTTATGGTTCTTCTATTTAAACAATGCAATGATTACATCGACAATTTAATTATTATGGAGCTTGCCTAGCATATACTCGTATATACCTACTAGAGCTTAGTACTTATTGGTATATTAAGTGCCAATTACTTTATACCTAAGTCAAATGATCTGTCCAACACAACTCCAATGTCACTTTCGAACCGTATAATGTAGTTGTAGAAAGCCTTCTTCAGTAAAAGTAAATATCTGAATTGAATCGAAGTGTAGTAGAGCCAAAAAACTATTTCTTTCCACAATATGAACTGTATGATTAAGCGTTTATATTTTAGTAACCCAATATTCGTGTTGTTTTAAGATTTAATTTGGGATTTTTTCATGACTCTGTGTAGTTACTGCGTTTGTTTAAACTCATAAATGAAAAGTATATTTAATTTACCATACAAACTTCACGGGTTTTACACTTGTTTGATTTTAGTTCTTATGTCGTTTGAAATAAGTACGAAAAAAAGTGTACTATATAAAGTTGTGTGTATAACCGCCTGTGTACGTTTGTAGCGGCTTAGCGGTTAATCTGAGAGCAAATCTTGGTTGATATCTCGCGATCAGTTCACAATGTTATCTGGTTCAACAAATATTAGCTCTTTTGTCGTTAGCGGCTTCTTCCGTCCTTGCGTACAAGCACCATATATTAAACACATATACAGTTGCGTACAAAACACAACGTATTGTTTTTGAAAAATGTTAAGACATAGATCCTGCTCCCACACGGCGCGTTCGTGATAAAGATACAGAATAATGACTAATTCCTATTCCGTACGAAAACTTTACACGTAATCCATTAGTCATGACTAGTGTCAACGTAGAGTATTACACATGACAATAACTCTAAACAAACCTAATTAATAATAACCTAATTAAATATACTTAACTAGGTACAGATGACTCTGTACATATAACTTCCGCCCGAAAGTAGTTGTCTTTACTTACTTTTAGGACTTAGTACTTCCTTTATATTTAGACTTTTTAACATTTTCAGTGGCTTAATATCATCTTGAAATTACTTTGGTAGAACCTATGCGGTTAATATGAAAAATGACTTTAACACAAATCAATGTGGCTTACCACAAATAATTCTTCCAATAAATAACACGACCGCAGGAGGTGCTCAGCAACGCCTATCGTGCCTTCAAGTTAAGCGGCGATTTCTCATTGCCTTACTAAGCCAAACATTTTTCTTTTCCAAAAATTATTTGTGAATATCCTATGAATAGCCGGTAGGCGTTTTAAAAATAGTAAATTAAATAATTTCCAAAATTAAGACTGATGTTTATTCCATGAAAATAACCGTTGAATCAATCAAAGAAACTTTTGCATAGCTGTACGTACGAATCTTTCAACGACACTGACAAGTATGAAAAGGCAGTTTTTCTTTATTATTGACACTGTTTTCATTAGTGCTTGTTAACTTATAATCCAATTGATTAGTAATACCTAATAAACAACTTTTGTGTTTTTTAATAAAGCCTAGCCTACATCGACAATTCGACACATTTAATTTAAATTCTCAATTAAACATGTTATATTCTATTCTGTTTCTCATTATTTTTCACAGACCAACTCAAGTGATAGATTGTCCGTCTCTAGAGAAGGGCGACAGTTACACTCAGTCGGAGTTCCTCTCCCGACTTGCGCACGAGTGCCGCTACGACCGACTTCTATTGCCTACCTATCAAACCGGAGATGTCGTCTATGTCCACGCCAGTGCTTATGTGTACTTCATTCAACCAGCTGAGGCACATGACTTGGTAAGAACAAGACATTAATTTAAATGATTCGTTAAAATTATCGAAGCTGCGTTCTCATTTTGTCTGGCAGTTTTGTTCTTCATATTCGGATAGATCGAGATTACGTCAATTTACTAGAGGGGAGGTTATGATGCCAGAATGATTGTAGCGGCGGCGGTGGTGGGGTCGAGCAATAATCGATGATGTAATATATGGATGGTTCCTCATTTCTAAAATCGAAATGTGAGCTCTAATGAAAAAAAACATAAACCAGTTTAAAAGACGTACAGCTTAATCTAATTTAAATGATTCCAGAACTTTAAACTTCACTTCCTACTGCAGCTAAGATGGACAGATTCTCGGCTGGCATACACATTATTTTCACCAGAGCGCACAAAAATTATTGGCGAAAATGATCTAAGGCAACGGATATGGGTGCCTCACTTGTACATGTCCAATGAGCAATCCTCAAGCCTGATGGGTACGGACAGCAAAGACGTGCTTATCTCCATAGCACCAGATGGAGAAGTGCTTTTCAGTCGGCGTATGCAGGCAGTTCTTTACTGCTGGATGAATCTACAAAAGTTCCCGTTTGACGAACAAACTTGCGCCATGAACCTAGAAAGCTGTAAGTTTTACGATATATTGTGTTTTTTAACTCTATGGGTGATTTTAATGAATCAGCGAAACTTTAGGGGATGATTCTACCCATGAAGATAAAAATCTTTCCCAAAGGAACCCATTTGAAATTCTCAAAAAAAATTTCGACATCTCAAGAGAATCAGCTGAACACTGAAGCTGTATAGAGAGTACTAGATAGGCGAATTTCTTTACCATAATTTGATTTATGTTTCTTGAAGAAAATTTGTTTAGTTTCGTGGGCTGATTCACATCCTTAATTTTTGCTAACTAATTTAAAGTTAATACAGATTTATATTCATATAGCTCTATTTTTGGTTATTTTATAACGAAACATATTTTTTATCATTTAAATAAAATAAATTAATGTATCGTCAAATAAAATCTAAACTTGTCGAAGATGTGCACAATACAGAATTATATGATGAATTGTATTGATTTATTTTATTGTTGTATTAGTCACTTTAGTAGTTTACTAATACTTTAGTATTAGTAAGCTATTACAAAACACGCTCTAGTTGTTAAAGGGTTTCTTAAAGAATGCTATTATTAACAAAGTTAAACAAATATTCATTTTGTACTAGTGTTGCAACAGATGTATCACTTAAGGTATTTATTACGACAGATTAGAACAACGAATGCTTAGGGTTACTTTTCATTTTTATTCTACCTGAATTTAAAGCTGGATGAAACCGCTTGTTCGGTGTACGACAGATTCTATGAGGGTATTTTTTTATTTAAAAGAGAAACAAATGTTTACTGGCTTGTTATTTTTTTTAAATTATGAGATGAGTTAACTCTTGACCTCAATCTCGACCAAGGTCAATGGAGCGAATTATCCCATAAAATTCCCAACGCACCGACACGGAACACAGCAAGCTGTTTGTCGTTGGACTTCGGTAGGAGGGTGGTTGCAAACCAGACGGACCATTACAGAGCCAACCACACCGCATGGGACGTCAATTTTTTTTTATTTTTTAAAAGGCAACTTTGATGGATTAATAATTACATGAAGCCGGTCTCATTTGTATTTCCTTAGTCGCCTCTAACGACACCAACGGAAAGAGATGAGGTGGTGTTATTCCCAACTGATCACCACACGGCAGTTATTTTTGTTTTTATTTTATAAGGATAATGAGACAATGAGCGGCTTTATTTTTTTATTATCTTCTGCCATGAACTAGTAAAAAACCGCGTGTTATTCTAATTAGTATGGGTTTTTCTTTGAGTGGTAGCCCCGTGGAATCAGATTCATTTCATACTTTTATAATTCCGAGATGATTTTCCTCTAAATTCGTTCGCAGGGAAATACAATGCGTCGATTTTGCGTTTGATGTGGGAAAAAGACAACCCAGTGCGGCTGTCGTCGGAGCTGCACCTCACAGAATACTCCCTGATCGACTACTGGACCAACGAGTCAGTCGTCAGAGGAGACATTGTAAATATGCGCCAGTCAGGAGGTAGATGTAATTATTATTTTTTTATGTTTTTGACGTCCTAGTTTGTAAGACAGGTTTTGTAGTAGAAAGTAAGTTAGTAATCGTATTCAATAGGTTTGTATGATAAGCACAGCTAGCACGACCCGCGATGAACTCGCGCATTACAGGCCCCAAACTTCACTTTGAATGTGCGAGGGCACCGCGCTTGAGCTGCACAAATCTATAATTTTTTCTTTATGCTTTTTCTTTGCATTTCGCTTCGCAAATATAAAATTATAATTAATGCTTTATTTCAGTGTTTTTAAGTGATAGAGAGATTTTAAAAAATCCGCCGCTGCTTTTTCAATCTTTTGGAGAACATAAGTACTTAACATATTATATTTATCAGCACTATGTAGGTTTATACTTATACTGCAAATTATATATGTGCCTATTACTGCCTAGGTGTTAGACTAGGGCTTAAAGCTACTAGAAATCCATTGCGTGCTCCGAAACGTGACAATGTCGATGTTTATTGCACGTAATAAACTAGCTCTATAAAATATTAATTGTCTTCAATTAATTTGCTGAGCTGAAAGACTAATGCACACAAAACATCATCATATTATTATGATGATTGTTATTAATTTATGTTAGTTTTATATGAATGATCTAAGTCATCGAACAACATCATAAATAACATGTAAATTACGTAGCTGCTACAACTTAATTACGTACATTCACCAACTCCATTTACCCGGATCAATTCGTCTCAATTTTTTTTACTTACGAGTATTTTGAGAATACCAAACTATTTTTAAGTTAAGTACTAAGTTACATCAAATAAAAAAATGTGGTGAATTGTTCTGTGGATGTTATCAAATCCTTACTCAGAATCTGCCTGCCTCAGTGACTATAAGAAACCCCAGTAAATCTTTAGCTAATAAGTTTCCTTTCAGCACTTTTATCAAGTAATACCTACTAACGTCTTCAGAACTTCCATAAGCAATTAACTACAGCTTTATTAATTCGCTATTAGTTAGGTGTAGTCTCCCATACGTTACAAGATAATATTTATTTTTATTTTAAAGCGTCGCAAGGTTGCTGTTTTGCTTTTGCCAAGACGAGAAAACCTTTAACAGTTAAGATGACTTAATTCGTCTATTAAATAGTAAATTTTTATTACAGCGGGTAACTACAGTGCCTTGAAGTTCACGTTTAAGCTGGGTCGGGAGGTGGGGTACTACCTGATGGACTACTTCATTCCTTCCATGATGATAGTCGCCATGTCTTGGGTCACCTTCTGGCTGCAAGCTGATGCGGCGGCTCCTAGGATCACTTTAGGTAAGTTGAAGTTCAGGTAAAAATTGCATGTGAATGCGTTAATAAACTGTTTTTTAAAGAATTTTATTATCTATTTTATAGTATGTAAGAAAATTTTAGTGAAAATCAGTCTTACGTCATTATTTGGTGCTGTGACCAGGATTGGCCATTTGGTTATAGTATAGGTACGCAATTATTTGGTGCCGTGACCAGGACTACATATTAAAATATGGTTTTTCTTTCATTCACAGTTAATTTCTTTTGCTAAAGTTACGATTCTACGCAAAAAATGTGTATTTTTTTTAAATTCAATATCACTACATCTTGTTACTAGGTAATTCTTACACATTAATACACTAAAAAGGGTTGACAGCTCAGCATATATTGCCGTGGTGAACTCAGTCATCACGGCGCTGAGTTTTTTTAGTAAGTATTTTGTCTTCTTTTATAATTCGCGCTTGCTCTAACAGCATAGGCTGAGGTATTTGGAGCTAAACCCACTTAAAATGGTAAGTATTTTTTTTGGCGGCGTAAAATATAACTAAACTTGTTTCCCCCTGGACCATCGGCTGGCGAAGCCCATGAGTGCACAAGAAACATGAGTAGACTACCGATCAAACCGTACTAAGAGACTCGCTTGACGGCCGGTTTGGTCAAGTGGTATAGTGATGCTTCCTCTTAATCGACGGGTCCTGGATTCTGTCCTCTTGTAAAATGTTATTCTAATTCGCAATGTAGGTATGTGAGTTAAATGCAAAAACGTGTTTGTTTTTTCTTCGATCACCAGGCCATCGTGTTGGAGACCGACCATTTGTTCCCAACAGCAGACATTTTTGTAAAAAGCAGATGTTTGTTTTCCGTTCATAGGTGTTCGTAACGTCTTTGTGTATATTCCTGGGACCCACGGCACAAGGTAAAACCTGAGTGTGGGCCTTTGAGTGTGTTTATTTTATTTTTTATTAATGCTGGTGAAGAGAAACTCTTATACGGATGTTTCAGTGTGTGGCATTAATTTCATAATTATATTTACAGGTACGAGCACGATGTTATCGTTCATAACGCTGGCGTCTTCTCAAGCGAAGACGTTGCCCAAGGTGTCGTACATCAAGGCCAGTGAGATCTGGTTCCTCGGCTGCACCGGCTTCATCTTCTCCGCGCTTGTCGAATTCGCATTCGTTAACACTATTTGGAGAAGAAAGTAAGTAGTACTTAGATATTTAGTTGTCTTTATTTTTCGTTTTTTTTTAAGTCGTTTTTTTTTAAGTTTATTTATTTTTCCCATTTTTCGTCTAAATAATAGAAAGTACACGAGAAACGTTTTAAGAGCCGATTAAATTACGAGGCTTGACCTCGATTTCTTTGAGATTTCATCATCAGATCCTGACTTGATGACAAATTGTCAAGTCGGCAAAGTGCCGGCTGGGGGCCCGTGGCATTTTGCCGACTTGCCACCCTGTAGTTACGCAACTGCACTGGTGACAATGTGACCATTCTGATCTGAAATACTCTTTGGAAAAAAAAAGATACATACAGTCGAACATAGAATCTCCTCTTTTTGGAAGTTAGTTAAAAAGAAATCAGCAAATGGTTAATTCTTTAACCCTTTGTCAAAGGGTATCCGCCAAAAATGCCCCAGGCCCGGCGCAAAAGAATTGTATCTCAGATTCGGACAAAAAATAGTACTAACAATGTGAAGTGTCGCTATTTCAAAATTTGGTGGCTAACATGTTATTTTTCCGGAGAAAAAAAAAGAAAATGGTTATATTCATTTTTTGCAGAGTGACATATGTTTTTAAAGAGTTACTTATTACTACAGTATTTTAATACTACAGTATTAAATTAGTATTAAAATACTGTAGGATGGAGTTTTTCCTAAACAGTTTCATTTTTATATCTAACGCTTTTTTTCTCCAGAAAAAAATAGTCACACTTCACAATTCTATATTTTTTATTTATTTTATTTTTTTCTCAGAAAAAAGAACCATGTTAGCCACCGAATTTTGAAATAGCGACACTTCACCTTGTTTCTATTATTAGTTGTCTAAAATCTGAGATACAATTTTTTTGCGCCGGACCTGGTGTTTTTTCTATGGGATTTGGCGGATACCCTTTCCAAATCGCCAAAAGGCTTCTGAATTGATTTTACGACTATAGTCACTGGACAACAGCCGAAACAATGATTTAATGAGTCCTCCTAAACACGGAAATTCTCATAAAAAATTGCCTTAACCTCACTGATCGTTTCCGAGCAATGAGCGCCATTGGGGAACAAGCGCTTCGATACAAAATTGACACTATGTTTGAGGCATAGAGCCTGTGTAAATGTTTAATAACTTTCCCGTTTCAAAACTGGCCTTCGATCACATTATGCTATTGAAGAAATTGGCACCAATCGCAGTGCATTTGAATTTTCTGGTACATACTTATTGTCGTGCCGTGACGTGAATATTCTCGCAGCTCCTTAAATTCAGGGCCAACGGGATAAAACCTTTACCACTAAGTACTTAAAGAACGTACTTGTTTTATAAAAATGCAAGTCATTTTTTGCGATGGGATTACCTAGAAGTGGTGGTTTGTGTTAGTCTTCGATAAGGAAACGAGTATCTGAAGTGATTAAAATTTTCCTACAGGAAAGCGGTGAGCCTCAAGAAGGTGAACAGTAAGTACATATTGAAGAGTACGTTGACCCCGCGGCTAGCCCGTAAGGAGATGCAGAAGGAATTGCGGGAGTCCTCGCCACAGCTTAGCAAGTCGAGGTCCTGCTCTTCATTGAATCAAGAGACGAGTCACGATCCCAACGGCCCTGGTTACAACAATTACCTTACTGTTCATGTAAGTTTTAGTATTTCATATAAAGTAGGCATTTTATTCTAAGATAGTACCTACGTTGTTTAAGTAAGTTACATAAAAAGCTGGAGGAATAGCTATAAATTGGAAAACATTTTAAAAATGGTTGACTGTATGTACTTAGTATAGCTTTACACAGTGTTATAAACTTCAACTATGAAACTTTACGTGCTAGTTGGGTTGCATCTCAGCGCAGCATCAACAGAGGGATTGATTACCGGATGAAATGTCCTAAAAGAACCATTTGTAGTCTGTATAATGTCTAAAGCAGGAAATTCCACTTTGATATTTAACTACGTCTTACCTTTTAGTGAAAATACACTGTCTATAGAACGTCTCTTAAATGTGTTTTTTTTCCTTTTACGCTTCATTGAATCGGAGTAATAAGGTAGGTCTGAGCCGAAGTGCGAAAAATGTTCGATCATCGTGGAAAAGTTTGACCATGACACGTTTTGTCTTACCTATTGTCATTTTCGTGAAAGTTCTATTATTGTAGATTATACACCACAAAGACACCTTTTGAATCTGAAAAATTTCAACCACTATTCTTCAAATAATAATTTTCAACTATTTTTCATCAGAGTTTCCCATCTGCTTTGAACTTGCCGACGATCACGACGCAGAGTTTCGACGACTTAGTCCCTGGGCAGGGAGGTCGGCCCACAAGCAACGGAAGCGAGGGGTCAGATGAACCCCCAAAACACCACACGTGGACCACCATGACCCCCCAAGAAATAGCTACATGGATCGATAAGCGGTCGCGAATCATGTTCCCTCTGATGTTCATTTTCTTCAACATAATTTACTGGACATTTGTGTACTGCCTATGATCTGTTTTAGTGAGGGATTTGAAGATATACTTGTGTTGTTCTTAATATATGATTTGACGTGTCTGTGATGTTAGAAGTACAGAAAATGCTTCCTACAGGGTGACACTTAAATTCATTATTCAAATATTTTGAAGGGTGGGATTATCTCAAAGGTGGGATTATCTCAAAGTCGATTAAGTAGATATGTGACAGTTATGAAAACGCTAAAAAATAGGGTAGCTATGTGACTGTTAAAATGAAAAGGTACCACTTTGAAACTAGTCAGTATTCAGTATGGTTAGATAGATAGATAGCTAAAAAACTTTATTCACTTTGAGGATATGTTTTATGTAAATACATACCCATTCTCTATAAATTGCGTGTAAATAACTTTTACATTAGGTACCACCAAAGTGGTACTGATTGTGATATGTTCAGAAACCGCCTTTTTAAATCTTTTCCGTCCAGAAATTATTTATTACGTCGAATAGCACTTCATTTCACCCTGTAGTTAAGTATGTCGTCACTATCGATTAATAGGTTCCAATGAATGTATGACTGTGTTCTGTATATTTGAGGAAAACGTTAGGATTTAGCTTATTAGTATTAACATAGTAAAAGTGGCCATATTTTTTACGTACCTAGTAGATGATGATTCAATGAGACATCACGTCATAAGCGGTTAGTAAATTATTTGTTTACAATTTGCGTTGGTGCAATATGAGAAGGAAAATATGTAAATTAAATAAGATGAGGTGGTTACTCATCTTAAAATGCATTTGTTGAACTAATAAACTTTAGTACATACATGTACAGCTACTATTGTTTACATATTACCTACTATTTACATGTAAATCTATGGATCGTGGCTAGTAGAAGGTACTAGTTTATAAGAAATCGATAAAAGTGGTTTACATAGCTCATCTTTACATTGTTTATTAATAAACACATTGTTAATACTAGACACAATCTCATATTATTATTTTAAATTAGGTCACAGGTTTCATATACTAGTTACCTACTACTTAAGTAGACAATTAAATCAACACCCAAAATGTTCCTGAGTATTGCTTAAGAAAACTTGCCGTCACTTCTGTAAATACTAGATATAAATTGTATTTGGTTAGTATTCAAGTCATAAATAATCCAGTGAGATTAGTAGTGTAGTAAATAAATAAGTTAAAATTAACTGTGTCTAGTGATCAGTGGACCAAGTTTTTATTTAAGTACCGTAATTTTACAATATCTACTGTATTTTTTTGAGATTACCTAAAAATATCTCGTCATATTGCGGTAAAATAAAAAGTAAATAGTAGTTCTATTATTTCTAAGAAAAAATTAATATAAACGTATTAAAATTGCATACCTTTTTTATTTTACGTCTTTTTCCCCGAAATTTGAAGTAAAAGTTCTTTTGCTTCTAGATAGGCAGATTTTCCTTACAAAAAGGTATCCTAACAAGTCCTTTAAGTGTAAATTTATAATTTTAATGATAACGCAATATGCTTTGTATTTAAATGTTTTATTGACCAAAAGTTAACGTTTATTTCATATGCCTATCCTGTATAAAAATGAGTTTTATCTATTTTATTGTGCCTACGTGTGCGGTATTTTTTGTTTTTTTTAGTTTCAATAAAAAACCGGATTTTAAAAATTACATTTATTAAAACAAAACTACTGAATATGGACGGAGAGACAGACAGACAGTTACTTACTTATAGAGCAAATTATCTTAATTCAAAAGTAACATAGAATCGACAAATCAACCTTATTAATTAGATAAGGACCGCGCTGGTAATGTGTTAGACTTGGTAATAGATCTTTTTTTCTTATATCACTTGAATAAATCAATAGCTTAATCAAGTAGTTACATATGGGAGCTATTGTATTTATGTATAAAATAACTTGCACATTTCTTTGCACGACAATAACAATCTTACACTTTCCAAACAAAACTTTTATATCTCTGCTAGTTACTTTGAAAACTCTTATAGCTCTTATTTATACATATAAATAATTTAAACTCTTATTCGTTAATCTTTTAACGGTTTCAAACCGAGTAAACCGATACCAGCTCATAAAATAGTAATTAATTAGGTACTACTAAGCACTCAATGATAAAATTAATTACATTTCACAAATTTATAAATACATTACAACACAAACGAAAATACACGAATACAGGATCCAGCCTTCAAGTATTCCTATAGTTATATTCACTGTATTCTTATCTTAATGCAACATTTTTCCCAAGAATTTCGATTGCATAATTTTTGAATGGAGACAGTAGTACAACTTTTGTAAATTTTTAAATCTAAGTAAACGATTTCGTCACTTTAATATTTTCTCCAGCAATTTCCAATCCAAATACATACAACATAGCAAGCTAAACATAGACAATTCATCTCCCTGCCTGACAAACATAGATAATCACCATCACAGGACCGCGATTATCAACCATTGAATGGTAATAAAAAGGTCGCATGCAACTAGAGCCATTTTTCAACCAAGTGTAGACAAAACACTCTGTACAATTAGTGCCACAGAAATGTTGCTCTTGTAGAACTTCAAGGCGCTGTGTTGTCGCCGCGCGGTGCCACCATTACCAAGCTATCGTCACTGGAGTAGCGCTTCAAAGTTGTCTCACTGGCTTGGCTGAAAGTTTAAGATATATTGGGTGACTTTAGATTAGTTAGCGGAAAATAAAGATGTGAATTAGCCCTTAAACTGAACCTTCTCTAAGTTAGGTAAAAACACGAGTCGAAATATTAAAAAAATTTCGCCGCTCTCCATACAACTCGTGCGGTCAATAAAATTGATTGCCTTAGTATTAAAAGTCAATTTTTTTAAGTCAATTTCGTTATTTTAGTATGGGTTCCTTTAGAAAAGTTTTTTAGTTTTATCGACTAAACCCAGTTTAAGACGTTATGACCAGCTAGTACAAAAAATTTCAAAAACCGCGCTATATTATAAAAGCTTCTTTAACTATTTCAAATATTGCATGCTATAAGGCAGATCACGGAGCTCTTAGAATATATTGTCACCTGTAAAACCTGTGAATCGCAATAAATAATTTGAGTTAGAGTTTGGAGAGAATCACGGCCAAAAGTTTCGCTAACTAATTAGAAGTCAGCCCATTCAAGTGAAATTATAGCCTTTCCTGAACTTTTAGGAAGAGAAAAATACCTACTTACTGAATTTAGCTTTGAGCGGTCATATGCAAAAATATGTTTGTGAGTTTGTTTGTTCCGCTTTCCCTCCCGTTGAAGCGATTTGGATGAAATATTTCATGACGGCACTGGGTAATAGTTTTACTAAGATACCTGTATTTAGTGCGGGGCCGCGGCGTGGGCGCGAGCCGCGGCAGGCGGCGGTCGTGCGTGCCGCCCGAGCCCGAGCTGGAGCCCCGCCCTGACCCACTCGAACTCTCCGACCAAGCCAGCTCCGACATACTGCAACGATTTACCATGTATTTACACACACGATGTAAATCACCGAGGGCAGAGGTTGCCTGAAAGAGACTACGTTATGCGATACGGCCACCTTTCTTGCAGTCTTAGGCCTGTATTACAATAGGAGATCGACTCAAGTCTTGATCTACACTTAAGTATTGTCTCTTTCTCTCACTATAAAAATCATAAAGACGACTGCTACTTAAGTATAGATCAGAGTCTGATCTGAGTCGCGTTCTGTAATACGGACCTTATTAAACCCCAAATGATGGGAGTGATACCAACTAGCTAATTCTTTGTACACAATTCTTTATGACCTCGACGACGTCGCCCTTACCTCGCTTGTAATATACAAACTGCTTTCTATTTCACTATGTGTTATGTTTATCGGGCGTTTTCCGCACTTATAGCCTCTCATTGTGCATGTTCTATTTCACTAATAAACCATAAATGAAAAATAAAAATGCGACTGCTTTTGTAGTACGTATGGAAGTGTGCTATTTTATTTTCGTGCTATTTTCTGTACGAACGTTACCTATTTTCGAAAGTTACGTAAATAGTTGCAAACTTGAATAAAATGTTGTAATTACAAATATTTAGCTATTGGATGGTCACTAAACGACAAGGTAAATACCTGGTGGAAATAGGTGGTAGGTGGTAATGGGTGTAGATATCATTGCTCTCGGTATACGTGGAAGCATGTATCTCCTGCTGATATAGTTCATACAGTTGCGCCAGTTCTGGAGCCACGCCGATTCCCATTTCTGCAAAAGAGAAAATGTATAGGTACAGGGGCATCTATTCTGGAAGTCTACGACCGATACTTCGGATCCGAAGTATCGTTAGCTTCGTACGTCAGTAGATACATCTCGTCAATAGATCATTGAATCTCTCTCCTGCGCTATACATATGACAGTGACAGGTAAGATAGTGACGAGTATACAGGGTGTAAAGACAGCTTAGCAAAAACTGAAACCCTGAACTCAGACAATCGTTCTGAATGATTTTCGAGTGAATTTTTCCTCCGGAATATTTTTTTTTCATGTTTTTTATTACACTCTATTTTATTATTTTTATAACATCCACAATACACACCATTTTGCAATAAAAAACAATAATAAACACGAAAGCCAGTAATGTACATCGCAGTCGGAAAGCGGTGCAGCGCGGGGGGGGGGCCCGTGTCGCGGTATCGTTGCGTAGCGCAAAAGTAAGTAAATAATGAAAACTCCTTAATGTGACGTTTCCGGGAAAAATTAACGTGTGTACAGTCGGCCGAAAATATGGTCTACCATTCTAAGGTTGAAATTTGTTTGCGTGCCATAAAACAGCAAGGTTGATTTTCCCTTGCTATAATGAACTGACAACAGTTTTTATGTCATGTCATGTCAACTCGTTATAACTGCATCATTCTATCTATTTTACATTGTGAACCTTAGTGATATTTAGGTTACACGGGAAGTTCCGTGAAAACTGATAGACCACTTTCTTAGCCAACCGTACCTTCAATCGCGCGCCGCTGTCGTGTGATGATCTCGTCGGAGAGCCTCCGTTGCGCGTCCCGCCGCTGCAGCGCGAGGTCCCGGCGCCGGAGCTCGTGCGCCCGCGCCGCGCGCTCGCCCTGCAGCGCCAGCTTGTCGGCCTCCAGCTCGTGCACGCGGCACACCAGCGCCAGCACCTCGCGCTCCGGACCGCTGCTGATGCGGGCTGGTAGCTCCTAAAGTGAAAGACGAAAATAAGAAAATGCCAGTATACAGGGAATTTTTTTATCACCATCAAAATTTTTTGTACGTAAACTTTATGAAAATTTAACAAACCCGTATTTTTTTGTTTCTACGTTTCATATAAATATTTCAAGCTAGATCGTCTGAAGCATGAAAATAAATCAAAATTTTGTATGGAAAAAAAACTAACATCGTTCAATTGACTTGAAACTTGGTAATAGTAGGTATCTACTCTTCAACACAATTTGTGACACCCGTGTTTCTGCGTTTTACAAAATTTATCCTCTAACTAAGACTTTAAAAAGGGGTATCAAAATGTTAAAATTTTTGAAAAAAAAATGTTTTTCCTTCTTATTTACGTTCTATCAACGTTACTGACACCGTAAGAAAAATTTGGCTGGTGTTAAAGTCACCTGTATAAGAAGTTACAAGTCTTGCTTAGTTTGGGGTTAGATGGCGCTGTGTGAATTTTTCAAGAATATTTATTTTTATTTTTTACTAGCTTTTCGCCCGGGACTTCGTTCTTGTGGGATTTTTTTCGAAAATGTTCTAATGTTTTTAATAGTTATTCTGCTCTTCGGGACGGAGACATATTTGCCTCCATCATATCTGCGTTGTATTTAACAAATTAAAAACCATGAAAATCGGTCCAGCCCTTCTCGTGTTATAAGTGTTCGAACAAACCCGACTATGTTTTATATTAAGATTTATAAAATATTCTTTATTGCACAAAAAAGTTGGAAAAAATTTACAGAAAAATAGTTTACAAAGGCTCTTCAGGTTATTTATTTACCTACGTGTCGCAGACCGGCTGGCAACCTGTTATTTCCTTTTATTTCTTTGTCGATGTGCACGCTTATGACGTTCAACACGTGCCAACTTCCGATAGATGGCGCTGTACTCAATTTGCAATGCTTTATGTACAAAGTACTTTAAATTAGTTTACAAAACTTGAGAGCCTGTGAATAATAACTTTAAAGGCGAATTCACTGCTCTAAAGAATAACTTTAAAGCGGTAAATTCCGTATGAAAGTAAAATCTAACAAGTATCGTTTATATGATGTTATTGGTGTTTTAAAAACGACTCTATATATTAATAATACCTGTTCTAACTGCGCCCCTCGCAGCCGCACTTGTTCCAACTGCCTCTCGACTCGGTCCCGCTCGGCGCGCGCCGCTTCTTGCTCCCTCTCAACTGCGGCTAGCTCCCCCCAGGCCTGCTCCACTGCCACCTCCGCTTCGGCGCGATCACTGCCGCTTGTTGACATACCAGTGCCACCCCTATAGTGCGTTTTGTTTAAAGTTATAACTGCCCCCCCGAGCGCAGTAAGTTTGCACGTGTTTACCAAAGCTAAATAGCTCACGTTTCTATTGTATTCAATGTTTCTATTGGACTGAATACAAAGGAAACGTGACCGGTTTAGCTTTGGTAAACAAGTTCAAACTTACCGCAATCGGGGGGCAGAATGCGAACATAGAAATGAAAGATTTCAAAGAATTTGCTACTTAAACATTCACCTGCTTTTTGAACACATGGTGTACGAGATTTGAATCGCACGCGGCGTAAACAAGCACGCGACGGGTTAGTTACTTATCCAAACTAACCCGCACGAGAAATAGTGGGGTGAATTTTAGAAGTCGTGCTGCTGACTTCAATTAGAGCGAACGACTGAAATTGAGTGTGTAGCGTCTATTTACAAGTCTACGATCGATAATTCGGTATCGAATGTCAGTCGATGTTTATAATATATTAGGCTACGCAATGACAGTGACAGGTAACTAAAAATACTAATGTATTGTCACACGTCAACGCTCCAAAGTGTCAGTCGGTCGTAACGGCAGTATCTGTTTTGTAAGTCTTCGAACGACATAAGACCGTCGCCCGAAAATTCATCACCTGGCACTATAATCTGTAATAGGTATTCGCAAGCGAAAATGTGCTGGCATCCTATGTTACTGTCCCTGTCATTTGTCTGCAGCGAGAGATGTATTGACATTCGTCGCTTCGATCGTACACTTTCCTGCAATTCGGTCGTAGTTTTGCAAAACAGATGCTCAGTTGCCATATCCCAATAAAGCATTTTGGCGCGAGGATTTTACTTTTAAATAAACATTATTTCGTCTCATCAAGCGTCCTAATACAGTTTTTAACACACCTTGACCATGACTAACTCACCTATAACTCTGTTGCGTACTCAGCCGCGAACTAGACAAACTGATAGGCTTGTAGAGTCGGTTAAAGCGTGCTTCCCAGTGAGAAATCGTTGCATGTTGCCTTTCTGCGTCTAAAGCCAGGCCTAGCAAATGACTGTCAAGCTCCATGAGACGCCTTCGTAGTCGCATCTGTTGCTTGAAGGTGGAAACGATTGCTTCACGAAGAGATTTTAGATGAGCTGCGTTCTCTGCGGATTGCTCCTTGCTTAATTCCTCTTCTTCTATCTGAGGGTCTTCTTTGGGTCTGGTCAAAGAAATCAATTCGATCACAATATATTACTTTTCCTTGAAAAAGTAGGTAAATCTGAATATACCTACTCTTAGAATGAAAAGCTCTGACTCTCTCTGAATTATTAACTCTAAACATTGGGCTTTAAAAAGGCAATAGGTACCGAAATTAAGGACAAGAAGAAATACTAAAAATATACTTACTTACCTTGTACTTATTATTTATACCGGGTGAGAATTGAAACAATATATGGTTTTATCTTAAACTAGCTGTCCCGGCCAACTTCGTTACGCCTTTTTCCATATTTTCTCACCTTTTAAACCTTCCCTGGACTTCCACGAATATTTCAAGACTAAAATTAGCCAAATCGGCCCAGCCGTTCTCGAGTTTTAATCAGACTAACGAACAACAATTCATTTTTATTTATATATATAGATATAGATTATGCCGTTATGGAAAATATGGCATAAAGGGCAGACTTTTAAAAAACGCATTGAGTGTAAATATTTGAGTGTAACCGTTAAGTTTTACCTGTTTCGGTCGTCTTTCATTTTCGTCTTCAGCCGTGATATTTCCTCTCGAAGTTCGCTGATCACTGACCGATACTGAGACATGTGCATTGGAGTCTCTATAAACTCTCGCTCCACCTGAAATTAAAGACACTAGTATTTCATTTCTTATTTAAATAGCGCTCTACATATGTTAGTAGCTTATTATAAGAAAGAGCGGAGCCAGTAAGATACATAGAGCTCAAATATTTTTTTCACAAGTTCTACTAATAAGTATAAATGTATCGGATAACTTTAAATTAGTTAGCGAAAACTAAGGATGTGAATCAGCTCAATAAACTTTCTCCATACAACATCGATTGAAATGTGAAATTCCGCCTTGTGATTGCCTTCTTGAGTGTTTCATAGGGTTTCTAGGGGAAAGTTGTTCAGTTTCATGGGTAGAATCAGCCCCTAAAGTTTCGCTAACTAATTTCAAAGTCAGCCCATACGTATTTACTTCCGCCGTGTGGTGATCGGTTGAGAATAGCACCACCCCATCTCTTTCCGTGGGTGTCGTAAGAGGCGACTAAGGAAACACAAATGAGACCTGCCTCCATCTTAGGCAACGACACCTGTTTGTTTTGAATCTGAGGTGGCGTCCTATGGTCTCAATGCGATGCGGTGTGGTAGGCTCTGTAAAGGGCTGTCTGGTTCGCGACCACCCTCCTACCGAAGTCCGACGCCAAACAGCTTGCTGTGTTCCGTCAGTGCGTGCGGGAGTACCGGTACCTTAATTGGCATTTTCTGGGTTAACTCGCTCCATCGTCGACCTCATCTATAACCTTGGTCAAGATTGGGGTCAAGAGTTAACCCATCTCGTAATAAAAAAAAATAAACTTCAGCAAAACTTTTTTGCTACGAGTTCCGATAGAGTCATGCAGGTGTACTCACCCTATTGGTGATGGAAGAGGCTCTCTGCGCGTAATGCAGCGTGGAGCGGGTGGTATCCCTCGAGTTGGCGCCGGGGGCCACGTGCGCCACCATGGCCGTGCGGCAGCGCCCGCCCAGCACCTCGCGCAGCAGTCGCGTCAGCTTCGAGTCGCGGTAGTTCACGTATCTTTTTCAGAAAAAATATCTTTGGCAAAAAGTTATCAGGTGAAAACTTTAGAGTCTTTCACCTAATAATATTTGCATAAAATAAAATCAGTCGACAACTCTTCTTGTGGTTAAAAAAAAGGGAAATCTTTAAATCAGTTGAATTCCTCAAATCAAAGATGTCGTCCGTGACGAGGCGATCATTTCAAAAATAGTGCTCCATTAGGGTGCCTGTCGCCTGTATACGACGAATATGTGAGTTCTTCAATAAACTATATAATAATAATCCCGCACTTCTTAATAGAGTACACTGCTTTACTAACTCGGAGCAAACCTCAACTCAGAGTTTCTTGCCTGTTTGTCTGTCTCGGGGGATGACTGCACCTTTGTCAAAAGGCAAGAAGTTAAAAAAAACTTGACTCTTTAGGTGAGTAAGTTCCATGAAATAAATTATTTTTTTGACTTTGATTAAAATGCTACTCACCTAGCTCCGCCAGAGAGAGCCATGATGCAGTTGCCGAGGGCGAGCAGGGAGCGGTTGATATGAGCCCCCTCGAGTCTTCGGGCCCTTAGGCCTGCGCGCTCAGACCCCGCCAGGTCAATGAGGAACAATCGGCCGCGCTGCACGCCCTTTGGTAGCTCTTTGCTTACTGTAACACTGCATTAGAAATGCGTATATTTAAAATCACACTGTTTTTTTGTCTTAAATCTTACCTCACCGTACACGTAAACTTAAAGGAAAGGCAAAGAATAAGACGCGTTTTAATAAAACCAAAAGAAAAAAAAGTCACTTGTTTTTACTCATTTGTGGTGAAGAAGACTCTTGAGCATTATTTTTTCTTGTAGTGGAGATTTGGAAAAATTTGGGGCGCCCTTATGTTTTTGAATATACAGGGCTTTAGGTAAATCACTTTCAACCTCTAGGGTGGTAAATCAGTCCATGAAACTGAACAACTTTCCCAAGCAACAAAGGTCGAAGTATGAAAAAAAAAATTTGACTTCCCATACAAAATGCGCATTTTGTATGGGAAGTCAAAATTGTATGGGAACTAAAAAATTTTTTTTCGTATTCCGACCTTTGTTCCTTGGGAAAGTTGTTCAGTTTCATGGACTGATTTACCACCCGAGAGGTTGAAAGTGATTTACCTAAAGCCCCGTATATTAAAAAAAAAAAAAAAAAAAACAAAGCTAAACAAAAAAAAATCTAATTCCACATTTCATTAGGTATCTGTCAAAATTTTCACAAATGTTCCTACGTTAATTTTCACGGTACTTTCCAAGCCGTGATAATTATTAACAAAACAGTAAACCGACGATATACTGGTAATACTGTCTACATTACAATTCAGCGTACCATCAAAACTGACTCTACATGTTATTTAATGAAGGTTTCCGGCTCGTAAAAACAGAATAACAAAAATTGAAAATAGAAAAACTTTCCTGCGCCTGTCAACGGTACATATTTAAGGCTCTATGTTGACAAGATCGGACGAGTACGATAATTTAATATTGGTCGATTAAGTAAGTATTTATCTAAGTAATCCTTCTAAGTGCGTTTACAATTTTAAAGTATGGTGAGAGTTATAACAATTTACATAGGTACCTCAGCAAAGCATGTCCTCTCGAAGAGTGCTGGTTAGCGTGCGTGGGTTCAGCCGTGCGCGCTCTATCCCCTCTGGTGAGCAGTTCCGAGACATGCGCTGCACTATTCGCCCGGATCTCGCTGAGGCCCGCCACCACGGGGGCTCCGGAGCCACCCTCGTCACGTAGCTCCAGGAACCCCGCACTTGGGTTCAGCAGATCGCGTATGTTCTCGTTGTATATCTCTAGGTATGACATCTTCACCTAGAAAAGACGTGTCATTCTTTGGTTAAATAATAGCTGACAAGATAAGTATAGGGTAACTTTAAATTAGCGAAACTTTTGGGGGTGGTTCTAACCATGAAACTGAACAACTTTCCCCAAGGAACTTTCCCCGAAATTCTCAAAAAAAAACATTCATTTG
Organism: Aproaerema taeniolella; assembly: GCA_949987775.1. Classification (NCBI taxonomy): domain Eukaryota; kingdom Metazoa; phylum Arthropoda; class Insecta; order Lepidoptera; family Gelechiidae; genus Aproaerema; species Aproaerema taeniolella. Next base: position 8,039,355 of record OX465255.1, read on the forward strand.
ACTTCCCTACAAAATCATTTTCATAATCAAATCAAAGATTGCAAATCAGCACAAGTTGTCTATAGAGACGAAATATGTTTTGAATTTTTTGATCTGGGTTCTTTTTGGATAGTGGTTCAATAAAAACTTTTTATAAAAAAATAGAACCAACTTCAAAAAAGCGAAAAATAAATACAATATCATTTGATGTGCTATGTAGTACCTACTTACTGATCTGTTTGAAGTCGGTGCAAAGGCGATCTATCAAACTTAATTTTCATGGCACCGTCTTCAAACAGATCAGTGGGTAGGTACCTGCTACATGGCACATCAAATGATATTGTATTTATTTTTCGCTTTTTTGACATTGGTTCTATTTTTTTATAAAAAGTTTTTATTTTTTCATTTTTAGTGCTTATAACCTCTTTCTTTTTTTTAAAGTCGGTTAATAAAACGAAGTATTAGCTTTTACATAAAGCGAATCATTATAAAAAATATATTATTTTTTTATTATTTATTTTACATACACACAATTTCAACTGAGAACCCCCTTTTTTTGAAGTTGGTTAATATACTAAAACCTTCTCCTGAATGTAACAAATACTTTTATGGAAGCCGCATCAAAATCGGTTCAGCCAAACGCGAGATAATCACGGACAAACATACATACATACAGGTCAAACTGAGAACCTTCTTTTTTTGAAGTCGGTTAAAAAAAATCCTTAACTATTGCCAATTTAAAGTCACCCAATTCAAATGTCTCATATGTATGTTAGTCTGTAAGGTATTTATCTATGGGCCTAGATGTCTGATAATAAATGATTTTATTATTATTATTTATTTATATCTCTCCTTTGGGAAATCACGGCGCGAAGGCCGAATGTTGTTATTAATACCTCTTTCTTACTAATAAATGTTATTTGAAATAAGTACGTAGTCCACAGTAAAATCTTCTTAATGACTTTACTGTTCAAATAAAAGTAGTCCATATCTTTCTAGATCAAGACTAAGTATCTAGACTACGAGTAACTATAGTTTTTAGTGCTTCTTCGCTATCGTGTAATTACGGGACCTAGATTCCTGGATACAAAATACATAAAGTAAATTGCTGGAAACACACGTCATCCTGTCAACTTGTCGTGCAAGTTTTTCGAAGCGAAGCATACTTAGGGTCGTTAGTGAGCCGAGGCGATGTCAATTTCATAAGCAAACAATTTATGTACTTAAATATTGATTCCAAAGTACCTATATGTATAGCTCAGGCAAACAACCATCAAAGTAAGTGGCTTCACTTCAAAGTGACCACAATTCCCTTAAGACACATTCATATTACTCGCGCTGTTCAATCAATGAATAATAAACGCTAAAGTTCTGTCAACTTATAGAAAATTTACTCTTTCCTTTAACTGCTGTGCCATTATCTTACAGTTTAAACTTAAGTACGGTGTAATTATTCCATTTTCATCAATTTGCTTGCTGTTGCAAATGCAGCTGGAATTTCACTGACGTCAAGATAGCAATTTTAAAGGAACACTTATACGTATCTTGTTTTACAAGAAACCTTAAGCCGATAAAAATCCTCCATGACCACATATACATTATACACTGTGCGCAAATCTCTCTACCCCTTGTAATTCTACTATTTCTTACTGGTTAGGTTGGCTGGAAGATATTTTTTTCTAGAGATAAGCTCGCCTTTGTACACTCCTTGTCTAATTGCATGTAATAACTTTGTTTGTGCAATAAAGAATAAATGTATAAACTTTATTTGAATAATCTACTTATTTTTGGTAACAACTTTAAGACCTTTATATAAGTATTGTGGTAAAGTCGTTACCTTCACACGTGTGTTTAAAGGGCTTCTCTTTGTTCGTTTTAATTTCTTTTATGAAAAGGTGACTTGCAATTTTGAAAAATGGAGCAATGCCGCGCTTTCCCCACGGTCAAACTTACACGATTCAAAGGCAGTGTCATTCGCCTCACCTAACCACCACCGTCTGTCGTAACCATTGTTGTGCATATACTCAACTTAAGTCTGATTCATGAAAAGTAGTTTAAAGCTATATATTTCACAAGTTCAACGGTCCAACATACTTAGTTCACAATAAGGATGTTTAAAAATTCATGTGAGTATTGTTCCGGTAACTTCCGTATTTTACAAAGTAAAGAAGGCAATTAGGGAAACACGTCTGACTTGAAAATGAAGGTAAAGCAAGTAGAAAAATGATGATCGATGGAATTTATGTCGAAACATTCGAAATAATTTACAACTTCTAGCAGTTTCTCCGATGGGTGTCAATAGACCATAAGAATAGTAAATATGATATATACAGTTTTAAAATAATTTAAGACTAACTACATCAATCATAATGCCATATACTTTTATTTTTCAATAAAAATGTAGTTCCATATTTTGATGGTAATTTTTATTTCTCGAGCGGTACTTAGGTGTACATTCTACGAATACTTTTTTCTATTTAAATTTTTGTCTACTCATTTTTTATAAGTACTTAGTTTATTTCACAGCACAGGTAAGCATAGTTTTAGGATTTATAATTCCTGTTAATAATGTGATTGTCGTTAACAAAGATAACGCGGTTATTTTTCTTTGTCGTTAGACTTCCGTAAACATAAAAACGTAGAGATAACTTAACCGATCGGTTAAAACCCTAACATTCAATTGCAGAAAAGTCCGTTAAAGTTGATGCTACTTTAAAAATCATACTGTCACTTTCCGACTCGTTGGTGTAAACAATAGGACGGCATTACATTTAAAGGAGCTTTAACTTTAATGAACGTTTCTGCAACTGAGCGTCAGAAGATCATCAAGTGACTACGAAACAAATGCTTGACGCAACTAAATAATGTACAGAGGGCCGCACATCAGGTTGCCACACGCGTGCACTCTGTGCTTTTGCGATAAGAGCGGTTTTGCAACGAAAATGTAGTAACCTGATGCGCCGGCCTCTGTACACTATTCGATCGCCTGAAGCTGCACTATGCAGCTTCTAAAAATAGCCTCTGAAAATGTAAATTTCATTAACATTCACCTTCAGAATGCGGTGTAGCATTGCCGTGATGTAGCAGGGCTAAGGCTACCTTATCAGATCGCACGTCGCCACAACTCGAGCTGCGCCGGCCCATCGCTCAGTGAAACCGCCTACGCCTCTTATCCGCTCACAATCATCCCTTATCTACCGCACACTACGTTTATATTAAAATTATTCAAGCACCGCGGCTTATCATACGCAGAACCATCAATATTGGTGCAGTAAAATACCACCATATCTTTCAGGGTCATCTACAAGCCTAGAGTGGAAAAACGACTTGTTTACGTAATTATACAGGAAAACATATAGCGTTCATAACATAACTGAAGCTAGAAGTTTGACTGAAAACATTTTAATTATTTAAAGCCGATGCTTCACTCACCTTCTTTTAAAAAATAATTTTGTTTATGATGACTAGAAGTGTTATTATTATCATCGTAAATGAATACCTAAATGTATTTTTACACTTTTTTTGATGATAGGTTGTGAACTTTAACGATAGGGTCTAAATCGATAGAGCAATATTAATGCGCATAGGTTTCTTTACTGCCCGTGTAAAAATATATAATCGCCACTTCGAGAACATTATAGCTGAAATAGTAATTAGTTTTTACAAAATAATTCATGTGGCACATGTACATATTTCAGGGTTATCGACCAAGATTCCCGAATTTCGTACTAATGATCTTCAACATTCTTCTACGTGTACGTTTGACCGTGATCCAGGATTTGGCAAGGCAAGTCATGAAAGTGGAGCGACTGCCATCTAACCTCCGTGACCCTGCTAACAGGGGAACCTGACCGGATTGAATCGTGTTTGCCTGAATGTGCAGGTTTCCTCATGATGTTTCCCTGTAGATATCTAACTCGAGTACTTCTCGCTTACGAGTCCGACTCTTCAAAATTAATCAATTAAGAATTACTGAGCTATAATATTTATAAGTCTATGCCACACAAATATTGTTTTAATACGTAGACGCAATGACTATAGCGCGTGATCTGAAGATTTGCATCCATGTTAATTATTTACCTCGGCAACTAGCCATGTTATGTTAACATAGCGTAAATAACCTATTTTCTATTTAGAGTCAACATTATGTTTAACGAATAGGTACCTTATTTTTTTTAAAGGTCCCTATTCGTTGCTACTAAGAATTCGTCCGCAAAATATTGTGGAATTCAGAATAAACATTGTAATTCTTATGAAACAGTAATAGAAAGCTATTAATCTTTATTATGGTCAAAGTCAAAATATGATTTATTTCATAAGACTTAAGCCGCCTGTTCGCAAAAGTGTAGTCTTCGTGTTCAGTTCTTAAGAAGCCTCTGGAAACTGCCCACGGCATAAAAAATGAATCATGTGAAAATATTGCTTTAACTTTGAAGAATAAGGAATGACTTCATCGTTTAAAGAAAGGCGATAGCTGTTAGGTGAAGTAGTGTGTTCGCATGAATTTGAAAAGGTTAATAGAATGCCTCGTCTCAGCAACAGTCGTGAATATTGAATGAAGCTTTCTCATTGGCAATCGTGGTCATGACGTCAGAGATGGTTTCCTTCAAGGTGACTTCTCACCTTAGCTCTGCTTACCTTATCTTAAATTGTATCAAAAGGATTTAGTTTGTTTTGTAATCAAAATATTACGTTTTTCGTAAGTATAAAAAAGTGTATGTTATGAAATGATCATAAATAAAGTTAAACAGAAGGTCAGACAAGTTTAGGACAATGAGTCTTTGTTGAGCTTGTTGGTAAATATTTGTGATACAGCCAGAATCGATTGACACATAAATAAAGGTATTTTTGAGTCCTTTTGTTGTTTCTTAATTCAGGATAAGCAATTACAGCGGGCGCTGATAACTCAATTTTTATACACGAGTAGATAGAAGGTAAACTTAACGTATTTTAAACATAAGTATATTCGTGTATTTTTGGAGAGACCGATACTTTTATTTTTAATTAAATTTACTTGCTTTTACTTAGGTAAGTAGTTTTTATTTTTCCGAACAGCGACGTGGCTAGCGTATACCCAACCTTCATAATTGTATATTTTTGTTTCCATGAAACCGTCATATACACTGATCAAATGTCATCTATAACACACTTACGATACCTACTACATTGAGTCATAAAGAAAACACTAACAGCCTGCGCCTACGCAATACTTGCAAAGGCAAAACGTCAACACTGAAAACGGTTAAATGGCAAAATGCCAAAGTACCAGTACCAACATGAAATCGTCGTTAATATATTTATTCATTCAGTATCAAGGTAAGCATTACCTATGGCTTTCAGTAACTCGGTTTCAGTGATTGTGTGGAAACATATGAACTCTACTAGGTTTAAAGCAAGACAGTGTCCTAAATATGTTAGTTAAATATGTTTCTATACATTATAATCGTTTTGAAATTGTTTGATTTACGGTTTACAACAACAGTCTTTAAGTAAACTTTGATGTTAACCATAACAACACACCATAGAAGTAAGGTAAGGTCTGGTACTTTTACACAAGAGAGACATGCTCTAATACTATTATTGTATTAATAGTAATAATACTTAGTAAATATTCTTGTAGAACTCCAGCAGCGCCATAATATAACCCCAAACTAAGCAAGGCTTGTACTAGGATGTTAGATAACTGATATACATTTTTGTAAATACATATATAGGTATGATATATGCACTCAGTCTCGTTAAAAATACTTAAAAATACGATTTCCCAAATATTTTTGTTCGTCAGGATCAGGAATCGGCCCCGTTACCTTAAGATCAGTAGAAAGGCTCATTTGATAATTTGTATGTGATTTTAATTTTAATTTAATTTAAAAAAATAAATCATTTAATTTGAGTTCTAATTTAATTTTAATAATATTATATCATATTTGTATTGTGACTATGGGGCTAGTACCTGACTAATAAATGATTTCAATTTCAATTACCAACTGAGCTATCCGGCCAGGCTATCAGGTCTGTTTTTTTTATAAATAAGCGATCAAGCAAAACAAAAAGCCACATACATTTACTGCAACTGCATACTTTGATATCCTTGAAGTTAAAGTATGCAAATTACATAATTAAAAAATTATGAAACACAAACAGCTCGTTCTTAATCAACTTTCTTTGAATACACTTTATTTGTTTGTTTATTTTTACCTTGAACTTCTTTCCGTTTAATTAACCCATCGCGCGCTTGTTCCTGCACAGGTGTGCAAGAAAATTGAAAATTGACTCATGCTGAGTGCGTTAATAGGATATTGAGTTAATCAGGCCTGAGGATCGTGATAGGAATGAAAGCATAATGGGTTGGTGTCAATCACGCGAGGTGGTGGCATTGACCTTGGTCATCGCCGGCAGTAAAGGACGGGTGGCTACCCTTACACCCCAGCGCCACCCTAAGCACCCGACAAAGAATACATCACTTTTCTAGAGACATTACATATTTTGACATTTACCGTGGAATCTGATGGTCGTTTATCATTGTTGACAGGACCATAATCGATATTTTCTTCGATCTTCTCGACCTTTGGTATTATCGTTTATCACGAGGACTTTTATAGATGAGTGAAAAACAAAAGAAAGTAAGATTTAATAGAGTATGAGGAGTACCAGGGCTCCTCATACTCTATTAGTAAAAAGACGCAGTATCAGTACAGAGGGCCGCGCATCAGTTTATCACATGCACTGTTACGATAAGAGCGGGTAAAGTTTGCATTGAAAACCAGTAACCTATTATTCATTACCTTTATCTTCACACATTGCTAATCATTACCCATTACTTGAGACGCGTACCCATGTAGCTTCTCTGACAGTGTGCTTTTTTAGCCCCCGAAAATGAAAGAGGGGTGTGTCTGTATATCTGTCGGTGGCATCATAGTTAGGAGCTAATATGGACATATTTCGATGCGTTTTTTTTTGGTTTGAAAGTTGACGTAATTAGTTGGGATGGTTTCTAGCCATATGTGATTATAATTGATTTAGCCGTTTAAAAGTTATACGCGATTTATGTCGGGGGTGACACAACATTTTTGATGATATACCTCTAAATACTGTTTTTGACACTATAATCTAAAAAGCAAAAAGTACTAAATCCCATGAATCGAACTTAAGCTCGAGTTCAGCTGCCAACTTTTAATCAAAAAATCGGTAAATGTTTCACTATCATGCTCTTCATTCTTATTTATTATTTCTACACTATATGCTCCACTAATAACTGTAATACATTATAACCATGTTTATTATAATTTAATTTCGCTATTACTTATATCTAGTCTAGACTACTATTAATATTATAAAGAGGAAAGATTGCTACGTTATCCCAGAGTAACATACATAGGCTACACGATTTTCCCAAATTCCCACGGGAACGAAGTATCGGGCAGAAAGCTAGCCCTAATGTATTTATCAAAACAATTTTGTTTTCTTCTAAAATTCATTCAAACTTTCCTTCTAAAGTTCGCAGTAGCAAAGGTAGCCAGGTAAGGCACTTCCGGTCGGTCAAGGTTCCTTCGATCATTTACATAAATTTCAGGTATTTTCGTAATAATTACACCCTTAAGGTATTTTATTAGCATACAAAAGTGGATTAATATGCTTTTCGCGCATAAAACAATTTAAATGTGTTAATCAGTCGGGTTTTAGCTTGCCTACCTAGTTACTGTTACTATATTTATGCTGCATTGTTATGTTATGATGTGATATAATATAAGTAGTATTCTTATGGAATAAGTACATTAACTAATTTTGTAAATATTTACTCGCCGTAATTCAGCAGTGGTGTAACTATTATACCAGTTAAAAAAAAAAAAAAAAACAACCAATGGATGCGTTCTCAAATTGATCGACGTCATTTTATTATCGCCATCGTCATTAGCCCATTTGCATCCCCATCGAGGGGCACGAGCCTCCCTTCGAAACACGAAGGGGTTTTAGGCCATAGTCCACTACGCTGGCCCAAAGCGGGTTGGTGCACCGCTCGTTTTCGAAAGGAATTTTCTTGGACGGGCGGGTTTCATCACAATGTTTTCCTTCACTGTTGAGCAAGTGATAATTATTAATCCGTACATAAATCCGAAAAGACGAATTTAGTGATGCAGGCCCGCACCAGGATTTGAACCCGCAACCTTCCGATTACAAGCTGGCTCATTACCAACTGGGCTATCACTGCTTCATTTTGTTATGAGGCTAAATTTGTAGGTAAGTATATGGTCTTTAGTTATGTCTAACGTTAATTGATTTTAAGTACTTTATTAAATTTTGATAAAAATTTTAAGGTTACTTCTGAGCTTGTAGCCTCTCGGACAGGAGCCCCGGCCCCCGTCGGACTCGTGGCATTTTGCTAGCCCTGCCCTGCCACCCTATAGTTACGCCACTGGTAAACTATTTATACGTATTACTAAATGCATATTACTAATAGTGCGAATGTGATTGAGGGTCGCAAGAGGGCGCCCTAGGCGAACGTACTTGGACCAAATTGGTAATGTACTGAGAAAAGGCCATGTTAAGAGCACCCGAATCCGAAGAGCATTATGAATGTAGAAGCGAAAGAGGCGTGTTTGGATCGTATTCGTAGCAAGTGGTAGTCTGTGGTCTCTGTCTACCCTAATAAGACAAAGGCGTGAGCTTATGTATGTATTTGTATGTATGTACTAATACAAAAATACTCGCTGAGTTTTACAGAGCACGTACCTGTTATACCTACCTATACGTACAAGAAAACTTTGAAAACTGTTTTCAAAATGTATTTTTAGTGTAGCCAAAACTCATCTAATTTTTAGTTATTTGTACAAATAGATATCAATGTTATCATATCAGTTTAGATAGCACACTTAGTTTAGATTTATATTCAAAATGTTTTACGTAACATTTTTATCATCTTTTCATTTTTGCTTCTCGTGATTAAATAAACAGGTAATGTTATGTTATGATTATGACAGTCTCCATTCAAAGCGATGGTTTACTAATAAAAAATAACCTTTAACTTCAAAGACGTAAAATCACGATCAAGGGTTTGCTGTTTGTTATATATTATTTTACAACAACATTTTTTTATTTGTTCTAGGTATACGTCACAAGTTGATTTCAATAACCTCATAGTGAGGATTGCTTAGTAAATTCTTTAAAAACATAAACTTTCATATTTACTTTAAGGAAGTCTAGAGTGAAGTACGACAATGTAAAGTTAAATAAAATTAACAGACACACTATACATAGAATACCTACGAAAGATTTTGATGATCATATTATATGTATTTTTTGAAATGGATTAAATAACAGCTATTTTTGTGTCCTGGAATAATAATAGTATACTTCATTAACTACTTGAATATTAATAACTCATTAATTTAGGTCTACCCCATTCCCCATCCCATATGCAGTTAGAGAAAGCCCTGCTACCTTAAGACTCTTCCAATCTCCGAAACAGTTACAATTTTTAGTTTGTCGTTTATGAAAGCAAACACCAGAAACCTGCAACAAGTAAAATGTAATTTCTTACTTATGTGCATATGTAGAAATAAGAGGAAGTGTGTCATTCACAAGGTCGAACGAAGCAATCATAATCATAACTCAGGTTCCCCCTTCCTAGCTATCTGACAGAGGGGACACGGGTCGAGTGTTATCACTTGTCATTGGAACTTAGTTTGAATGGACACAGCATCAGATTTATACATTTTTGTTTCAAACACATTCACGTTTGCTCTTCGTTCGTTCTTACAGTACTTGCCACATCGCAAAACTGAGGGGTTAAAGACCAATTACCTATGTAGAAAATTGTTAATATACGACATATTTATCATGCAAATTAAATTGCTTGCTTCTAAAGGAAATCTATTGATATTGTTCGCATGTCAAAATCTGAAAAAATGCGATGCTCAGCAGCAGCTCGAGCACGATGGCGATAAACTCGCGCGGCGCGCCACTCGGCTGACGATGAAACTTCAATTTAATTGCGTGAGAGCCCCGCGCAAAGGCTTGCTCGCCCTCTGGCCTTGTCAATGTTGACATTTTGACATAGGAGCGCGGCGCATTACGCGCGCTATCGCCATCATACTCGAGCTGCTGTATTGTATTTTCAGTTTTGAAATAAGGTTCCGTTTAAAAATATTGTCAATGCTATATTAAAATGACATACTCTAGCTAATTTCCCGTCAACTTCCTTCCATATCCTGTAACAATTCCATCAAAAACATAAAATGTGAAATGAGAGCCAAGTTCAACTTCAACAACATTCTCACTTCTTTTGTCGTTGAAGTCAACAACCAAAGCATATATTATAATATTGAACTTGGTTCTCATTTCACATTTTATGTTTTTGATGGGATATCATTACTTTTTGTACAGAAATTATTAGTAGGTACTTGTTCATAATAAAATTATGACCGGCTGTCATCAATTTCGATCGCTGATTCTTACATTATGGGCACTTTAAGTAAGTGTTCCTAATAGAATCAATTAATTGAAAAATTATTATAAAATAATAAAAGTTTACTAGTTTTTTATTTATTCCTTTGTATTCACTCAATTTCCTATCTGGGTGCCAAATTTGAACTTTCTAGGTCATCTGAACTAGGTTATAGTTTTGATCTATAGGTCATTGATAAAAATGATGATTTTTGGACGTTAATATCTAAATAACCGTTTAAGGTGTATTTATGAAATTTGGAGCACATAATGTATCTTGCGGGTTCCAATATATGAACCAAATTTGACACGTTTACGTGCAATATTTTTGAGTTATGAGGGGGTCAAAAGTGGCTCCAAATGGTTCGTGTAAAATTACACACGGTGCTGCTCTCCAGTTTCTTGAACTTGGCTTTGACACGCTACCGCGTGTCTAGATAATCAAGTATATGGCGAAACTTGCGAACTTAACTAACCTTGGTGTCACAGTTTTGTAAGAGCCTCTGACTTGGTTTAACGGCTGAGCCAGTCGACAACAGCCGGGAAGAAGCACGGAAAACTACGTGATAAATTGCCATTTCTGTCACCCATCAGGTTCCCTGCGCCTATGTAAGTTGCTTAAGCTCGCTGATCGATACAGATCGGCGAGCGCCACTAGGCTACGAGCGCTTCGGGGCTACGATAAGTAAGAACATACAACCTTTTCTATACAGATTTATGAAGATTTTATCTAATTAGTTAAAACCGTAAAAATCCTTTCAAGTAGCAGTCTCTTCGATTAACACATGTACATAAACAGTCGGACAAAAACGCTACGGGAGATTTCAGTTTATAATATGTAAATATTGACGTTAATATGAAAATCCAGGTAAATAAATTCTTAGTTGACAATAAAACACGTCTATTAGTTGAAGTTCAAGTTCAAACAAATGGACGTCCATCAAAAACACGTTAGGACTGATTGTACTCAAATATTTCCACACACTCCCTTTATGATATAACAGCCTTTTTTAATATTTATAATGGAGAACACTGAAGTACATTAAAATTTAGTTGTATATATACAGGTGTAAAGGACAGCTTACTTAAATGGTGGAATCTACCCTTAACTATCATCAGCTATAAGTAATTATTTTCGGAAACGTCATGTTAAGGAATTTTCATTATTTACCTATTTTGGCGCTTCGCAACGTATAGTACCGCGCCCCGCGTGCGAGTAAATTGCTGGTTTTCGTGTTTTACATTGTTATGATTGTTTTTTATTGCAAAATGAAATGTATTCGATTAAAAAATAAAAAATGTAAGCAGAAAATATTAAAAAACATGAAAAAAAATTAAAAATTTTCCGGAGAAAAATTCCGCTGGAAAATCTTTCAGAATGATTGTCTGAGTCCAGGGTTTCAGTTTTTGCTAAGCTAAGCTGTCTTTTACACCCTGTATATAAACTACCCATTCAACCAACTTTGCGATGTTTAGTTTGCTACAGATTTTCAGAAGAACATTTTAGAACTGATAAATTTAAAGTGTCTTCTGTGATTCTATATTGTGATGTCTGTGTTGTAAAAAATAAAGCATTTTCTATTATATTCTAAATTGAAAGTTGAGTTTATATTGGTCAGAGGGTCATATTGATTAACAATTCGGTTAGATAAAGGATGGATAATCAATATAATAAAGTTATGTATAGGCAAATGAAAGTACGTTAGTTTTCATTCAATAGTGCCTAGACATTTTTTCAGGCGTGAAGGTAGCGACCTTGAGAGTCCATAACCACAGCTGGGCCACAATCGAAATTTTAATGTTTGACTGTGCCAAGAATTTCTCAAAATTTGTCGTATACGATTGGCAAAGAAAACAGAATTTCTCGGGGCCGCGTTTAAAAGTTATCGGGGGTTGTTTGGGGCCCAACTGCAGTGACCTCACTACAGCTGAGCCACACCTATATCTCGAAGATGGAACCATGTAGCGGAGATCTGACTACGTAGATAATTTCTCGTGAATTTCTCGGGACAAACGCCAAAATAAGAAAACTATCCGGTCTCGCGTTCAAAATATATAAGACATTCTTTGGGGCCCAGCTGCGGTGACGCGTCACTACAGCTGAGCCACCTGGATCTCGAAAACGGGATGACGTAGGGGAAATCTGCTTGCGTAGATAATTTCTCGAGAATTTCTCGAGTATAGCCATCTTAAATTCTGAGTTTCTCGGTGTCCCGTTCTAGAGAAAAAAAAAACTTTTTTATCGTGAATAGTCTAGGAGCCAGAAGGCCAAAGTGCGCACAGATCTGTTATTTTTAATATTTGGCTTGATTTTCTTAGCTCAGAGTATAACGTTAATAGTTTTACAGTATTAAGTGAGAGAAAAGTCAATAATTTCAATGATGTTAGTACCATTTTCATATTACTTAAATGATTAACTCGATCAGTATTATATGTACAATATTTTGACATCGAGCTCTTAGACTACCCGAAGTAAAATGTACACTCGCGTACAACTGTCTTTCAAAGTACGAGTTATTTTTTATTTTTATGGCATGGATACTAGTCCTTTTAGTCAAGTCCAAGTTCAGTGGTTTATGTTAGACCACTTGATTCACTTTCACACTTTTTAAGGAGTTCTTTATGAAATATGGTACGACTTTAATGAGTGAAGTACAAAAATTACATTAGCCCATAGATTAAACTAAAATCATAAAAAATGAAAGTTGAAACACACTCTCGGGAGATGGCAGCACGGTTAGGGTCAGCTCCCACCGCGACGAGACGTTGCGAATAGAGCTACTCAAAATTGAACTTTATTTATTACAAGTGAGAATTAGAACACGTCGCACCACGCAGCGCCGCGCTTCACCGCGCGCCGCGCCGTTCTCACAATGAAATGTTTATCTTTTCATGTAATATAATAAAGTTCAATTTTAAGTAGCTCTATTCGCAACGTCTCGTCGCTGTGGGAGCTGACCCTTAGGTAGTTCATAAATTGAGTTTGGCTTATTAAGAGTTATGCATTTTAGAAGCGATTCGAAGCCGCATAACACAGTAAACTGCAGTGCATACAAGACTAGGACGAAGAAAGTTTAAAACATTTGATTTATTAACATGATTTATTTTTTCTTTCCAAGGTAAAGTATTTTTTTGAGATCAAATATGCTTAATTATTTACAATACCTAAATTAATCGTGCATCTTGCCTACGCACCAAAGCCACCAGTTTGTTTTTTAACAAAATAGGCGCTATATATTTATTTTTTGACTTATTACTTAACACTTATAAAATAATAGTTTAAAAAGGACTAATTTGGTTAAGCACACATCGAAATTCAATTTCAAGAAATCGGGGTTTGACCAGACAAACTTCAAATTTGAATTAGAATGTCTTTGTTTGTTATATTATATTAGTTGTATTTAATAAAACGTCATTTTAAAACAATGTTTATTTTTTAAATATTGCCTTAGTTAAAATAAAAAAAGTTGTATAATAAAACGACATTTTTTAATGTGTATTATTTTAATATTGTCATAATTACAATAAAAAAATGACATTATTCTCACATGGTGAGGCATTATGACAATTTAGAATTGTACATAATTAAACATATTACTTATTAGTACAGTACAGATCGACGTTTGACCGAGTCTGCAAGTCGCTTCTAGGATCGACTAGGCAAAGCCCGAAACAGATTATTTTACTTTCGACGTTTGACTGAAAAGTTAGGTAGATTTTTTTTTGTCAAACCCAGGATAAACCAGTCATTCCGGGATATGCTCTTCGCAGAATGACTATCATAACTGACATTAAATACCCTTATGGGAACAGTAACATTTGGGCTTACAATATTTAATAAAATTATTATACTTAGTTTAGAGCTCACCATTGATTGTATTTATTATATCTACACGATAATAAAGGAAGACTTGTTGTAAACCATGGCAGACGACTCTGTTTGCTTTAGTGTATTTCTTTATTATATTACTGGAATTAAATTTTCTTCATTTCACTTTTAATCGCGACTGTACCTTTCTATGAAAATTAAATTAAGTCTTTTTTCTCTAGAACGGGACACCGAGAAACTCAGATTTTTCGATGATTATACTCGAGAAATTCTCGAGAAATTATCTATGCAAGCAGATTTCCCCTACGTCATCCCGTTTTCGAGATCCAGGTGGCTCAGCTGTAGTGACGCGTCACCGCAGCTGGGCCCCAAAGAATGTCTTATATATTTTGAACGCGAGACCGGATAGTTTTCTTATTTTGGCGTTTGTCCCGATAAATTCACGAGAAATTATCTACGTAGTCAGATCTCCGCTACATGGTTCCATCTTCGAGATATAGGTGTGGCTCAGCTGTAGTGAGGTCACTGCAGTTGGGCCCCAAACAACCCCCGATAACTTTTAAACGCGGCCCCGGGAAATTCTGTTTTCTTTGCCAATCGTATACGACAAATTTTGAGAAATTCTTGGCATAGTCAAACATTAAAATTTCGATTGTGGCCCAGCTGTGGTTATGGACTCCGACCTTGAGTGAGGCGACTAGATAATTAATGATAGCGAACTCAACGCTATTCAGCGAAAATCAACATGATAGTGCCTTAATTTACCTCGGTATTGTGATAAAACTGCGCGACGTAAAAATCGAATATAGTTTTTTTGCAGTTTTTTATGTAAAAGTAGAACATTGATTTCATTTGAGACGACGCGTTGATATCTTCTGTAAGAGGAACTCTACTTTGTATACTACACAAAGAAAATATTTCTTTGTTTCACATCATTCTAATTTTTTGTTTGCGTTTCTCGGTGTTAACTGAAAGAAATAACGGATACCTACGATGCTCTATTATGGATGATACAAAATCTGTTCCGTTTCTTCTTTAATTTGTGAGCACGTACGAGTTTATCGTTTAGACCTAGCTTTCCGCCCAGGATTTCGTTCCCGTAGGAATTCCGAAAAATTATGTAGTCTAAGAGGGTATGTCACCAGCTTATAAGAGAGCTTTCTGCTGGTGAAAGAATTTTTATAATCGGTTTGGTTGTTCCAGAGACTACTTCCTACAGACAAACTTTACCTCTTTATAATATTAGTAGGTTTTAAGAAATATAGATTTGCCTAAATATCTTTTGACGTGACACGAAAACTGGTGAAAGTTATATATTTAATCGAAAAAATAACAATATCCGGGTATTTGAACAATCATTATTCGGCCCTTCTACCAACATACAGTGTGTTAGTGTTTGGATAAAAAACTTCTTTTTTTTAAAAGGTTAATATTATCGTACTCATTATGTAGGGCAGTTGGAAAAAAGGGGTTCCAAGCCCCGTACTCATAGTAATTATCTGCCAAATAAACGTTTAAATTTTTCAATGACTATCAAACTGAAAACTATAATTTTTCATCACCCTTTGCAACCTTTTAAATCAATCATCCTACAATGTTGCATGTCCGTCGTAATGCGACACATGCAGTATAAACGTTGAATGTGCAATAATGCAGTTAATGGCCTGTATTTATTTATTCATGCAGCACCGATAACAGCCAATGCACGTTAAATCCGCAGGTCGGTTAAAGAGTCACGCCTTTGCGACTTTGATAATGAAGTACCTATGTAAATTAGCTCGATTAAGCTCAGAAAATAAATTAGAAAAACTTTAGAACGAACAGCTTTTGGTCATACTCATTCCTAAAAGTAGGTAACGAGGTTACTTGACGCAGGTGCGGTAATATAACAGAATACTTACTTAATTAATTCGTTTCGGATTTCAAAAAATAATTGTAGTACAATGTTAACAAATAGACTTAGGAAGAGATTAGTAATACTTACGAATATGTCCTACACTATGCCACGTTCGTCGTCATCATGAATTGTTGTTGATATATGGAATCTCTTACAGGTAATTGACTAATGGAGAAAGACATTTATCTAAGAGGAAGCACAGAATGCACACATGCGGTAACCTGATGTGCGGTCCTGTGTACATCTGCCAAAGGTAAGCATTGGTTTTTTGTTCTTACGAGTATAAGCGTTTTCCAACGGATCTGAAAGAGACTGCCGAAATAGCCACACTTTGTGCCGGTTGTAGATCGTACAGTGCAGTGATATAAGTACTAACTCGGAGAGCTAAATGTCGGTTATCCTTTAAATCCTTCCTATAGGAAACTTGATAAAGGTATAGACTATAGATGAATAGTTGTGGATGACCACCCAAATAAGGAGTGGTGTGGCGGTATTTAATAATTTTCCACGTTAAAAATGTATGAGTCACCAAATTCAATCCCAACAACAGTTCGCACAAAGTAGATAACTAGCATTTTTGCTGACTACAATGTCTATTAGCAGATAACCACAAACGAAAATGTCACTCATTTATTTAGATGATGTTCTGGTTTGTAGTATTTTTTGTTGTTTATTTTTATTTTTTTAAAGCGCTGTATCATTTTCGATCATTAATGTATATAGAACCACCTCGGGAGTATACTTTTTCGAATAAATAAAGAACTTTGAAAATCGGTCCATAATTGGCCGGAGAAATCGGTGAAATACATAAAAAATACATACAGTCGAACATGGAACCTCGTCCTTTTTTGAAGTCGGTTAAAAATAAATGATTATTGTTGTCATTCACCTGCCCTGCATTTGGGGCAAGTGCTATTCCATATTCCATCTCTCGCCAATATCATACAAAAACTAAATATTAATTCATCAGGAGATTGATTGCGCCGTTCATTATTACCATTAGAAGTGGTGTGTCATACGTTGATAATTACTCTGGATCAATACAATAGACTCTGCTTACACTAACCAGACATCAATTTTTGTCGGCTCTCAAAACATATTTATGTTTAAATTACATAATCGGTAAGTCACTTGGCGCTTCGAATTTATAACAATATGAACCATCACTCGTGCTCGTGCTTAAACATTATTGTGTTCAGAATAAAATATTAAACGTTTTAAAAGTCTTTACGCAGAACATACTTTGAAAAAGTAAAAATTTAAATAAGTATCTAAGTACAGGCAAGAGCAAATTAAAGTATTTTGTACTCGGTAACGCTCACAATTGTAAGCCAATTGAAGGGTCCTTTAGTTTAAGATTCTCGCGGTTTTTTTCACAAGTTTTAACGAAAATCGGAAATCGTTGTGATAACCTGTTATAATATGTTTAAAACTTGAGTGAAGAGTGATATGATGTGATGCTGTGTGTGCTGTAGAGGTAAGAAAGTGCTTACCAAGATTCACTTCTTTTGTTTTTCTTTCAGACTGCACAATTGCGTACTTTAGTTATACTTACTCTCTCACTGTTTTTTAGTCTCGCTAAAACTCTAAAACGGCTTGATCGATTTGGATAGTTCTTTTTTTATTGTTTCTAATTGTCAAAATCAGGTTTACATGGAACGAAGTCCCAGGTGGAAGGCTAGTGGAATAAAAATTGAAACAAAAACTCTGCGAGGTATCAAGGCTTTAAGAAATGACAAAACCATACCTAACTCGATGGAATTTTTGTTCAATATTCTTATAAATTGTCAAAACTCTTCACATTTAAGTAATTAAAGAGTGTTTCACTTACCTCATAGTCTTTAGGGTTGTCGCTTTCAGCGATGCTGCTGAAGAGATGTGACAGCGCGCGGGACATTAGGCCCGTCATCGTATGTGTCTTTCCAGCCCCCGTGGCTCCGTACGCAAACACAGCGCCCGCGAAGCCAAGGAGCGCATCCCCAACCAGAGGGGCACAAACTGTTTCGTAGACGTCTTCCTATTAAAAGTCAAAAATATTAAAGCGAGTTTAACCACAGTCATAGAAACTTTAAAGTTTCAAAAACTAAACTAGATTTCGTCTGGGTTAGCTTACTAGATCCTCGACCACATCTTTAATACCATGTTGTAATACTTTGGTTAGTGGTCAAGAACATACAGAAACACAAACAGAATTTATTCTGTGATGAAAAAGGTGCAAATAAAGTAATCGGTTTATTTGCTTTCTGGGGATGATATGCGAATGTAATACTTATAGAATGTAATTCATACCGATTTCTATGACGAAATTATTTGTTTTTTCATATAAATATCCCTATGCAATTAAATTCATCTGAAAATTAGGATTATGTCTAAGTACATTTTTATTGAAATAATAGAAAATGTGACTGTGTTTGTTAGTAGGTAAAAGGTACAACTTTCGGGGTCGGGATAGTTATGAACTATTTACAATAGCTCATAACAATGAATCTTAACGACTATCCCCAAAGTAGTAGCTTTCCATTTTCATATAATTATATTCTGTTGTGCTACATTGCTCATTTGCGCGATCTAGATACCTATGGGTTACGTAACTAAGAGTAGCAAGACGAATTTGCGATGACGGTCACATATCGCCTTCCGTGGCAAGACTCTTATATTAGTAACAGGTAACTATGTAGTTCTATTTTTAATGAAGTTTTTATCGCTACTGATTAATTTTATGTGACAGAGATAAAAAGTACCTACAGCGTTACCTTCATATTGGGGTAACGAGATGCAATCAAGATTGAGTTGATATTAAAAATGTGATGAAAATGAATAACGACGACCATAACTGCCAATTACCTAGTATACCTACTTACTTTACCAAGTGCTAACCAGTTGCAATGCGTAACTACTTAATGTTGTAAGTATTTCCGCCGTGTGGTGATCGGTTGAGAATAGCACCACCCCATCTCTTTCCGTGGGTGTCTTAAGAGGCGACTAAGGAAACAAAAATGAGACCTGCCTCCTAGTAACCCATCTTAGGCAACGACACCTCAGTTTGTTTTCAATCTGAGGTGGCGTCTTATGGTCTCGTGCGGTGTGGTAGGCTCTGTAAAGGGCCGTCTGGTTCCTGACCACCCTCCTACCTAAGTCCGACGACAAACAGCTTGCTGTGTTCCGTCGGTGGGTGGGAGTGCCTTAATTGGCATTTTCTGGGTTAACTCGGTCCATCGTCGACCTCATATATGATTTTGGTCAAGATTGGGATCAAGAGTTAACCCATCTCATAGTAAAAAATAATAAAAAAATATTAAATGTGATAGTGTTTTTTTTTAGTTCCATTTTCACGTCAAATTAATGATGTAAGAAACACAAATAGAGATAGTGGTTTGCATATTGGCTACCTATAGCTAACTTTGCCATGAGAACTTAGACGGTAGGTTATTATTTAGCACTGCTTTTCCACAACTGGCTGTAAATCTTGATAAAAATTGAATAAGATGGAAGTAAAACATGTTTACTAGTTCGGAAACAAATACTAACTCGGAAAGCGACAATCTCGCGCGTCACGAATATCTGTGATGTCATTGCGCGTTCAAAGTGAAGTATCACCGTCATCTGAGTGGCGTTGGCGCTGGCGTTACGCGCGAGTTGTTCGCTTCTAGCTCGTCCTCTGCTATATGGCGTTGAAATTGCGAGATTTTGACCACGAGCAAGTTGTGTTTGAGCCGCAGATCACTGATACAAATGACATTGACAAGGTATGTGTCCAACATCACATGCCACGATTTGACAAAAATGATTCTTACTTGGGAGCTATCTTCGCCGAAGACACGGTCGTAGACGTAATGTTTTTCATTAAGCCTGCGCGTACGCAACACGTCACGACGATTGTCAGCCTCGTCCTCTAACACCAGCGTCTGTTTACAAACGTATTTTCTTTTGTAGTTGGTATATAATATATGAATAGGTAGATCAAGCGACCACCGCACCGTATCTCTTTTACGCCTCAACGACTAAGTGCTTATATGGATTTAGATGAAAACTAGGTAGATCAGGCACTGGACTAGCATAGGCTACTTTTCCACGCAAATGAAGTCGCGGGCGAATAGCTAGTGTTACATGTATAAAAGGCTCCGATGAACATGCGGACAAAGCGGAAAGACTTTTTTAAAATACTACTTTGTAGGGCATTCTGACATTCTGTGCGATTGCACTGATCATCGCATGGTTGATTAAGTTTGCCACTTTACTAATTTTTTTTATAAGTATACGGTACAACAGCACATCGTGTATTTAAATCGTTTAATGTATGTTTGTATGTATTTCATTGTAATCTTGACTTGTTCTAAGTGGCATCCTTAATGTCCTATAAAATAAAGATTTTTTCTATTCTATTCTATTCTATTCATGCTATCCAAAACTGTCAAATTTCTTAGAGTTTACTATCCATTGGGGAAATTTTACAGTTTGTGGTAACCTGATGTGCCGTTGACTGTACCTACATGATCTTCATTTGACAAAAATGTATACTATGGATTTTCACTAAGAAGCAACAACACAAAGTAAGTATTATAATAAGTAAACAAACTTTTACGGTTTTAAGCATTTTTAAGGATTGAAATTAGTTCGGCACTTACGTACTTAATGATGATTAATTAATGATTTAGTTAAACTGTTCTGTTCATGCGTATCACCTATTGTTGACAGATAATTTATGTAATTTTTTAATGTTCAGGTAATCAACCTTCATTTGCTTGTGGGAGCCCAATAAAATAACTGGAACCTATTTACTTTTGAAAATTGCTTTTTATCATTAATTCATTCATTTCATTTAGCTACTTAATAACGAGAACGTGTCTTGTGTGCAGTATAATTTATCTAATTTTATTTCATTGTGGATACGGGCACCTATTTATACCTACTAATTATTTCATTGTGGAAACGGTTCAAAGACATTAATCACATTTCATAATAAGTGTTACCTATACAGTAAAAATATTATAATATTTGATGTAGGTACTTAAGTATTTAATATTATATATTTCATAATATTATAAATTTTGATTAAGTATGACTAAAGTAAATATCCAATATTTTTATGAATCGGAATGTTAATATAAAACAGTAAAGTGGAAAAGTGACATGTTCAACTAATCAATTTATATAACTTACAATTAATTGAATGTAATTAAGCGTCTGGCTTAATGACTACAGTACCTAACTAAACACTTTTTGTCAGGTTAATCAGTAGAAAAGTAGAATCTAAAACTTGAATATTCTTTCTACATAGAGTTCTAAGTATTTAATTTCGCATTTCTGAGTCTTTTTTCTTGTTGACTAATAATAATAACTTAGTTAATGACTTCATTACACTAATAGAGCGGGACCCATTCGTAAGAAAGTCTTCAAATAACGATTTTCGTGGGACTCACCTCCGCCATACGAAGTACTGGTATGTACTTATTTGGCATGTTTTTCTGAACACAAAAAGTGCGGTAGTCACTTTCTAAGGGTATGTAGGGGGTAGCTATGACGTATCAAAGATGGCGGCCGGTCCTATTTGATTTACGCTATATTTAGATAACTACTGGGCAGATTTACTTAAATAGAGTCTCAAATGAAAGATAATTTAATATACATTGTTTTATTATAAAGCTAGTAACAAAATAAATATTTTCAAAAAACAACATTTTGTAATATTAAACTTTTTTTACTGTGTGAAAAGAACAGAAACCATTAGGATTACGGTAATTTAGCTTATTATAAAAAATAGCTACACTTATCAGCATTCTAATGAATCTAAAACGTAAACAACGGAACTGCAGTCGTCTAAGTGAGCGTGGGTAGCGCCGAACCGAACTACGGTACTTAGATTTTGGTACGAATAATCTTGAAAATAACGTGATAAAACGAGTAGAATCACAACAAAATTAAAAAATATTATGAACAGGCATAATTTTTTTTAAAAGGTATCATTTTTTTTGTCAAAAAATTTTCTTCATAATTTTTACGAACTATTTTCAAAAATTCTCATAACAATAATAACGCTTCGTATCATATCGAAATAAAACTCTTCATACTTGCACTTACTTGCGTTAAATTTCAAAACAAAGGACTCAATGGTACTGGTCTGTACTGATGGACATGAGAGTGTAAACGTACGCACTCGAGGCAGAGGCAGGTCGCTGACGTGCGAGAGTGTACAGCCGCCGTTATATTTTTTACATCAGCAACACTGAGATTCATTCCGAGGAATCCCTGCACCGTGCTGCGCCGTGAACTTTGGCACTTGTGGCTTCATTCATTTGAAATCATTTGGTCAGGCCTATGACACTGTTGGTACTAATAGCTGCGAAATGGCGCTGCTATCGCCTTATATTCGCTATCTTGTGACGTCATGCTGTATGTCAAGATAACCTCAAACTGTCATGATGGCGTCTTGTCACTGATTAAGTACAAGTACAGTATTATGTATGATTGCTCTCATGGTTCGCACAGGCGTTTACTGAAGTGCATTGCTAAATAAATGCAGTACTTATTATCAGTTTTCGTCGCGGAAATAACTAAAATGCATATATATTTATTTTATTTTATGATTGTCATAAGCTACTTTTGCCATGTGTAACCCGTATTATTACCATTTAGCTTTGACTCCATATAAAGTTTAGTTATTTATTATGTAGGTACGTGAAAAAAATTATTTTCGAGTGTCAAAACTATCAACAACATTTGGTAACAATTTTATATCTAAAATAAATACATTTGTTTTGCAAATTATATTAGTTTTTTTATGACTACTTTATAATAAATCTAAACAAACAAATGTGAATTACACCTTATTTATTCTATGCCTAAAACTAACGGACTGATTTTGATGGAATGAGCTGCTCTAGATTAATAAATAAGCTACTTTTTAGTCTAAAAAATTAAACCTTATGTTTCAACAAATGGCGTAGTAAGTATTAGTAAATGAAAATATGAACAGTGCTTTCTGCAATTCTTTCTATCGATAAATAGCTAATTCGCTCAGTCGAGCTTTCAGTGAACCGGCTTATCTGCAAATCGTGCCATCGGCAAAAAACATTTATTTAGAACGTCCTTTCGGCGAATTGAGCTGTCGGCACAACAAGGTATCGGCTGAAGATTTTTTCTTTCAGCCGATGGTCGGCAAACAGTGATTTTTATATACAATTATATCGTTCAAGAGTAATTCTATGAACCCTTGCGAGCTCGAGTTGAGTGCTCGTGTATTTTATGTTGAGTTTGAAGTTGAGATCCTTGTCACAAATCCACCTCCGTCGACGATTTTTTCATCTTAGGTTTTTTTTGCAACCTGCTTTTACATGGAAACGCTTAAGTGTTGTGTTGGTGGTTGCACTGCAACAGGTGAAACGCTACGGTTTTTTTGTTTCCCGAGAAACAGTTATCTAAGAAGTTTGTGGATATGTCTTTTCTCGCGCCAACAAATCCTATACTCCTTGAACTCTCTAAAGAGCAATAGTTGAAACAACGCGTTAGTCAAAAACATTTTGACAAAACCCAATTAGATGAAGAAGGCAAGAGAATTCGCTTTTCTTACACATGTCTCTTCACTGAAAACGGAATTGCTCTGGGTGAACCACTGAGTAAAGTAGGTAAGTCCATAAAATCTGTTACGTATTATTCTTAATTGGACACACTATACCTATTATTTTGATTTTCAAATTCAAAACTTTCCATCACCTGGGTCAGCTACAAAGAGCAGAGAGAATAATGTGTAACCATGTAATGACACTGGGGTCACCAAAAAAGATAATAATTCAATAATTATAGTAGTCTTTCAAGTTGCCTGACAGCTCCCGCCAAAAAGGTCAGACGTTGATTGATAGCAGTGGCGTGCATAGACTTTTAGGCAGGGTAGGCAGTGAACTTTTAGTGATGAAAATTATTAAGATTTTAGAATGTCAGTTAAAACAACTTAAGGTTATTCAAATCAAAATAACCTGTGCTTCCAAACTTTTATATGTATAACAATTTGAAAACAAAATGCACGGAACACAAAATAAGCGGTTAGTATGCACACAGCCCGTGAGCCAATTATTATGAATGTCGTATATTTTAGTATTAAAATGTCTTACTCGGCCTTTTGCGATACCTAATGTTTACTTTTTCTTGAAAAGGTAAACTTGAAAAATTACGCAGTTTCGGCAAACAAACATCATCACCACACTTTTCACAACTTATTGTACTCATTTTGTTCTAAACAAATGTCTAATAATAACTATAAACTGATAAAACAATAATTTGCAAAAGTTTTCGTTCGTAGTTGCAAAAGAAAAACAATCCAATAAGAAAAAAATGCCGCAAAATTAAAAATCTATAACAGCCCTTCCAAACTTACCAAATATTGACACTTCTCAATTTGGTAGCATCGCTTTATAGGCAGAGCTTTTTACGCCATACAATCAGTTCGTTAATTTTTCGCGGGGGAGGCGAAACAGCCAATCAGAAGCCAGCATTTTTCAACAAAAAAGGCATTTCAAACGAGTGCTTATAAGCTTCGCCATCTAGCGGCGGCGGCGAGCGGCACAGCTCTCTCTTCTTACTAGTTGTAATGTTGAACTAGTAACTAGTTTAGATGGCGCTGTTTTGAAAAAGTTTAAATCCAGTAAATCGTTTTACAAATTTTGATTCTGCGATCGTTAGTGTACATTATATTGTATTTAATTTTTGTTTTATTTTCATTGAATACCCTAGGGTAGGCACTGCTTTTCTGCTTGTATGGAATGCACGCCACTGATTGATAGACATTGAAAAATTTTATTTTTTCTTTTACTTTTCCATAGATTATCATTGAACCATTATGAAAACATGAGAGTGTTAAAGGTGTCACCTGGGTGTCACTCAAAAAAGTTCTTATCCACAATTTTTTCACAAAATGGCTGATTGCCATTTATATAAAGTGAAGTGTTCTGCGCTACATGATATTGACGAAATTGTGGCAACACATATGGGTCTATATTTGAGAATCTATCTATTCACTTTTATTTACTAGTTCTGGAAATTGGTTAAGCCTTTAGCGAAGTACCTATTCAGTTGTACAACAACTCAACTATAAGTACCATAACCTCGCCTCTCGTGAACTGACTAGATGTCTTACCACTGCAATACAGATTTATTACTAGTGCAGGGTGAGTCGGCTGACAGTCTGTCCCATGAAGAAAACCAATAGGCATATTTATTACCCACTGTACTTTAAAACTGAATCGTTTATTTGAGAAACCCCATAAGTCACTTTTTCAACGAGGTTGATTTTTTTAATGGTACAAGTTGAATAATTGAATTTTTCCACATGTAATCATTTTAACCGATACTGACATTACTATTTTATAGGATTTTTGAATAATAAATATGCTCAGTTTTTCCAAAAAATGATTTTTTATGTTTTTAAAATCATCCGACGATTCTGACTTATGGGGTTTCTCAAATAAACGATTCAACTGTACATACTGCTTTTAAGTATTTAAGTAATGTTAGTTATTACTACCCAGCAGCATGTCAAAGATTTATTTGTTTGTTCTCGGGTTATGGGTGTTTGTTTTTTTTTTTAAGTGGGTT
This sequence comes from Aproaerema taeniolella, assembly GCA_949987775.1. Classification (NCBI taxonomy): domain Eukaryota; kingdom Metazoa; phylum Arthropoda; class Insecta; order Lepidoptera; family Gelechiidae; genus Aproaerema; species Aproaerema taeniolella. The sequence goes on from OX465255.1 coordinate 8,065,088, forward strand.
TCAAGGGACCCACGACACAAGGGAAAACCTTAGTGTGGGCCTTTGAGTGTGTAGCGTTTATTTATTTGTTTATTTACAATTATTTTCGAGAGGTATCGAGGATGATAACCCAGAAATGACTTTGGTGATTGGAAGGGCTGGTACGTATATTTATTATTTAATGAAACTATGTATCTAAAAATCAATCACGGTCAAAAACATTTGATTCGTGTAATGTAACTTTAACCATAGCATGTCATATTACATAATCTAGTTATCTGAAAAGGAGATGCTTTGCATTTTTATTTAGATTGCATTTGAATTTTTATCTGTCTTTTTAAAGTGCAATCATCCTCAAAGAACAGACAAAAAATGAAACTTAGAGGGTACCAACCAAGTAGCTGTTACGTAGCAACAACATAAAGGCAACAGCTACTCAAGAGTCTGTTTCAACTCATGTATGATTTATTAAAATGGGCCAAATATTCAAATAAAAAAGCTTTATTAATGCTTTTAAACTAGCAAAATTTAGAGCTCCTCATGAAGCTAAAGAACTTTTTTTAAAGGAACCCATATCAAACATGAACTATTTTTTTAGTTTTAAAAGGTGATAGCAGCGCCATTTCGCAGTTATTGGTACTAACAGTGTCATAGGCCTGACCAAATGATTTCAAATGAATGAAGCCACAAGTGCCAAAGTTCACGGCGCAGCACGGTGCAGGGATTCCTCGGAATGAATCTCAGTGTTGCCGATGTTAAAAATATAACGGCGGCTGTACACTCTCACACGTCAGCGACCTGCTTCTGTCTCGAGTGCGTACGTTTACACTCTCATGTCCATCAGTACAGACCAGTACCATTGAGTCCTTTGTTTTGAAATATAACGCAAGTACGTGCAAGTATGAAGAGTTTTATTTCGATATGATACGAAGCGTTATTTTTGTTACGAGAATTTTTAAAAATAGTTCGTAAAAAAATTAAGAAAAATTTTTTGACAAAAAAAAATATGCCTGTTAAAAAAAATGATGCTTGTTCATAATAATTTTTCATTTTGCTGTGATTCTACCCGTTTCGTTACGTTATTTTCAAGATTATTCGTACCAAAATCTAAGTACCGTAGTCAGTTCGGCGCTACCCACGCTCACTTAGACGACTGCAGTTCCGTTGTTTACAGCTCGATTTAAACGTTTTTAGGTTCATTAGAATGCTGATAAGTGTAGCTATTTTTTTATAATAAGCTAAATTACCGTAATCCTAACGGTTTCTGTTCTTTTCACACAGTAAAAAAAGTTTAATTTTCCAAAATGTAGTTTTTTGAAAATATTTATTTTGTTACTAGCTTTACACTAATGCATCTTTAGAATAAAACAATGTATATTAAATTATCTTTCATTTGAGATCCTATTTAAGTAAATCTGCCCAGTAGTTATCTAAATATAGCGTAAATAAAATAGGCCCGGCCGCCATCTTTGTTACGTCGTAGCTACCCCCTCCATACCCTTAGAAAGTGACTACCGCACTTTTTGTGTTCAGGAACATATGCCAAATAAGTACATACCAGTAGTTCGTATGGCGGAGGTAAGTCCCACGGAAATGAACTCATTCTCCTTGGGTCCCGTTCTATAATATGACGCCTATGCTCTACTGAGGTAACCCTAAATAACAAAAAAGTCTGTAAGTATCTGCGCTTTGTTGTTTGATAAGTAGTAATAATAGTGTAGTTTAATGAATGAAAGCGTGCAGTTCACCTTATCGCTGACCACGTGAACGATACGAGAGCCTTCATCTGCCCGGAGTGGTCGCACGCGCACCGCCACCTGTCACAAGGGGAACACCGAGGTTAGTGCTTTATTTATTAAAAACTCGCATTCCACTCGGGACGTTCCCGTGGGAATTCGGGAAAATTATGTAGCCTATGTTACTCAGGGACAATGTATAGCATCCTATGGTGGAATAATTTTTGAAATCGGTCTAGTAGTTTTTAAGTTTATTCATCACATACAAAAATACAAATCTTTCATCTTTACATATAATATTAGTGTAGATAAGACGGTCTCTTTAGTAACCACCTTAATATAAATATTTTGCCTAGCCGAGAAACGAATATAAGGGCCGACGACAGAACTCTAAACTTAGAGGTGGGACCTTTTGCTCCAAGCATAAATAAATAAATTAAATACCTACTATTAACGAACTATAATGAATTACGCCGGTTAATATGGGCTTAAAGATAAATATAATATATTGACACAAACAGTAAGGAAAAAATTATAACAATCAATCCGTCAATCTGATAGAAAAAAAACAAACACTAGAATTTAGAAAAGTACATAGGTCCGAAAAGGTCCCTAACATGCTCCACTTTTTTTAAAAAAAGAAGGCCTACTACATCTGAGGAACCAGCTTCTTTACAGGTCTCTTCAAAGTCCCGGCTAAAGTCTGGACATCTGCCACTCTCACAACGCCATCAGAACCCGGTTAAACTTTCGTTACCCTGCCACGTGGCCAACTCCCTCGAGGAAGCTGATCGTCCACAACTACCACCACGTCTCCTTCCTTTAAGCTAGTAGGAGTGCCTCCTCCGCGTCGAGGTGCTAAGGTGGGCAGATATTCTTTAATCCACCGAGACTAACGAACGATAATGAATTACGCCGGTTAATATGGGCTTAAAGATAAATATAATATATTGTCACAAACAGTAAGGAAAAAATTATAACTGATAGAAAAGAAACAAAAAACAATCACCATAATTTAGAAAAGTACATAGGTCCGAAAGGGTCCGAAATCGATTCGTTTAAAAATGCAAAAAGATGATTGTCTCTTGTCATTAAATATAAAAAAAATAAACTAAAACATATTACATATTAAAATTTTGTAAGTACTATGGTAAATCTAACTCAGTGCTCACTTAGACCTTGATTAGAATCGACTCGTAACTTAATGATAAGGGCCCGTGATAACATAAAACACGACCTTGTGCATGGAATCCGGAGGTCACGAAAGACAGAGAGAAATGGACCTTTTACGAACTCTTGAAAAGTTAGTGCAGAACATCTAGAGCCAAAACTTCGGTAATATTCAGGACATAAACTAGATAAGTAGTTTGCTGAAAACATGATTCAGCACTTTTGGTTCGATAGAAAAAGCTCACAAAGTCACCTCTAAATACCAATATTGTGTATCTTTTAAGCTGTAAAAATGATAGTAAAATGCACACAGGAACTTGAATTTGCTATCAAAATGTTCGTGATTGAACACTCTCAATAAGTAGTTAACGCATTTTTCGATTTAAGCTGTTACCTTTCCATAAATCTCATTTTTCTAACTTTCGAACATGTTTTTACGCACGCACACTTTCATAGTCCGTAAACTTCGTATAGACACTGTTCTCCGTCTCTCAACAGGCCCAGGTCTGTTGAGAGACGGAGATGGCACTATTCCTATGTGTGCTGCCTTTATCGGGTGCTGTAGTCGCCTTAAGGTCTGCATGGTAATGAGTTAATGACTCTAAATTTTTTGTTTCTTGGGACTTATTTTGAATTTTGGAAACTACGATCAAGTACCTATTTATGTAAAATACAATATTTAATATAAATAAAAATTTATATTTTGTACAAGTTGTAAAGCACTAGACAGAGACACAGAGACAGACCCCCAAGTCAAAACGATGAACGTTAAAAGTTTGACTGTTTGCGACTATTTTTCAAAAAGAGATTTAGTTAAGTACCTACTTTATGAAAGTATTAATTATAAATGACGTTAATTGTTTAGTTAATCAATTCGTTCGTGTTGTCTGTTGTGTATTGAGCAATTAAAGAGAATTTGCCTATCAAAGTTAGATAATTTGATTGATCACTTACGTTTCGTCTATTACTAATATTATAAAGAGGAAAGATTTGATTGTTTGCATTAAATAGGCTCCGAAACTACTGGGCCGATTTGAAAAATTCTTTCACCATTAGAAAGCTACACATTATCCCCGATGGACATAGGCAACATAATGTTCCCGAATACCCACGGGAACGAAGTCCCGAGCGGAATGCTAGTTTTAAAATATACGAGTAAGTTCTTAAACGTACTTTCTTTTGTTTAATAATGATGTTTTGTATTACATTTTTGAGTAAAATTACTTAGCTAAATAAGTTTGACGAGTACTTTAACAATCATAAGTGATAACTACTACAGAAGAAGACGTTTACGTACCATTAACTTTTCCTCGGTGACAGTGCGCGCACCAACGTGGTGCTTGTCGGGGGTCGCCAGGTTGCTCTGGGTCATGGTGCTGGTGGCATACCGCACACTCTCCCCACCATACGACACGATAGTCTCTGATGCAGTTCCAAACTCTCCTAACTCTTACATGCCACCACTTCAAAAGGGATTAGTCGGATGTATTTAATAATTAGAAACACAAGTTGGTGAATTAATCAATCAATGAGGATTAATTTATCCTTTTGTAAGAGGCAATGTAATCGGGAATGCGTCGTTTGACAAAACGTAGGTACACGGTTTGCCTCTTCGCGCCTTCACGTGGACTGAGCCTTGGTCAAATTACAGCCTTCACTGAGGGCGGTCGCTCAGGCAACAGCTAATCACCACAAATAAAATTTTCATGCGCCGCCGCCTTAGCCTGTCATTAATCCTTATTGCCATTTGTTTTAACACACTACTTTATGCAATTAGCCCGAATTCATTTTCGAAGGTAAACATTTATTTTGATACAGTTTGTTTTGAACTCTATTAAAAAAATCTACATTCATATGACACGATTCTGTATGTCATTAACGAACATAGATCAAGGCCCCTAATAAAACTATCTTACATAAATATTGTATAAAAGGCATGAGAGTGCAAAGTTAGCAGCTAACTAATTGGAAAGGTCATGTGTATTTAGTGTAATCATTTGCATTGTATGGGAGGAAATACATTGTGGTTTTTAATAAATGAAAGCAACATAGTTAAATAAAAGTATTTTATTATCATTATAAAATTCTTAATTTAAATAAAACAATACCATTTAATACAACTTTATCAAGATTCTTGGTCTAATTGCTAGACAGTACCAGGGGCAAACAATTTAACTCCTCTGTCAAACAGTTTGAAAAGATATCGAGATGTTTTCAAGTCCATTGTAAAGGAGTGTTCATCTTTAAACCTTTGTCCAGGATGTCTTATTGTTAAGTGTCCTGAAACATCTCCACTCCAACCGGATGCTAAGCTTTCCACTTCTGCCACAGTATCAGCTTGATGTGCCAGTAAGTTAGCCATCACATGTGTCACATCCTCAACACTTGCAATATTACAATGACACAGCATAAATGAGTTATCTACACTTCTCACAGAGTCCCTTATATTTCTAGTAAAATTGTTTACTTCGGCCAAACTATACTGTAAATCAAATAAATGTGAAACACCATCAAGGATAACATTTACTTCACCAAATTTTTCTTTAATAAGATTTATCTTGGATTCTGTATTCAACCAGAGTTGATGGAGAGAAATCTTTTCATCAGACATCAAAATATTTACACTTTCTTGCCCTATGTCATGAACATCTATGAGACTGGTGTCAATACTTTTCTGAAGGTTATAATTCATTTTTAGCCCTACATTCTGGAAGTGTGATACTGAGTTGTGGGCCAATATCAAAAGAACAGGTTTCTTATTTTTGATACAATGTCCAAGTACACAGCTAATTATGAAGCCACTGTCACAACCATTGATCTCTTGTGCAACTATTAATTTATTTGTTTTAAACTCTCTGTCCAAGTGTAAGTTTGACACTATATCTGAAGCCATCCTGAAATGAATGAGACTTTAATTTAAATGAAACACATGAAAAAAAGGAAACCTATACTAATAAACCTATATCTTACACGATCTTATCACATCCTAACGATTATAATACGCATAGTTTCACTTCATTGTTTATGTAACACTGATAAACGTGAATGTCGGGGACTTGAGAGGTGAAGTGAACCAGATAGTTGGTTCAGTGAGCCGCCATCGAACGCGGTGCTTGTCAGTCTCTTGGAGCACTCCAAACTTGTGTGACATAATATCACAAACTCATGTTAATTACTCTAGATTCATAACAACAAAAGTTATGAGTTGAAAAAGTTATACCAAAAATTGTTAAAAAATTATAAGTGTTACCTCTAATACGGAAGAGTATAGGAGAACTACGTAAGTTTAAAAATTAACCCTAAAACCAAAACCTAGCTACTAAAGAATGTTTTTATAATCCTAATAATTATAAAACTTTATCACGTTATGACTTTAAGGTTATTTGCTTATGTTTAATTTATCTTTCGGGAAAAACAAAGGAATCTACGTCCATACAGCCTTATATTCAGTAAGTAAAGTATTTCGCTTATCTGCGTTCAAAAACTAGATACAAATATACTACATCTTTTCTTTTATGGATTATATGAATAACTCAAACTTACAAGATGTTTGTGTTACTTCTTTGTAAGTTTGTCTTGGTTTTACTTACATTTTCGTATCAAAGTTTTGGAAAAAAACAATTTACAGTTCAAATAGAAATAGGTAATATATTTCAGGTTTTTGAACGGATGCACAAGTTTGACATTTAAAATATCGCCTTGTTGCCAAAGCTTTAATAAATTTAAAAAAAACTTGACATTTATTAAATATGTTACCATATAAAACGCAATTTTCTTGGGTGTGATAAATTTTAATTATTCTTGAATCTGATAAATAATTTTTATATAATTACCTAACCTTTAGCATGTATGGAACATGGACGGTGACATATTTATCTGCGAATGTAGACGGAGAACATATTTCTCCATCTACGTCTACGAAGCAAGCTAAAAGTTTGGTCGGCGTGTCGGAAAAGGGGCCCCTTTTGCGACACTCTAACCGGGAATTTCATATCTATAGGTTCCTTTGGGAAGTTTTTAGTTATATAGGGGTACTTGGTAAGTAGTTATAATTTTACATGAATTCAAAGTTCGCATAAATATCGCGTCTCGGTAACAATCACGTGACCGCGCGTGACGTCATATTCCAACACTCCGCTTAGTCGCAAATTGCTAGCTGTAAGAGTAGTATAGCAGTAGTTTACTCTCGCAGTGTTTTATTTTTAAACAACTTCAAAAAAGGAGGAGGTTCTATGTTTGTCTGTATATATATATTTTTTAACCGACTTCAAAAAAGGAGAAGGTTCTATATTCGACTTCGACTGTATGTATCTTTATTTTTTAAAATATTTGTTTACCGATTTCTCCGCTATTTATGGACCGATTTTCAAAATTATAATTTGTTAGAAAGAGTATACTCAGGAGGTGGTCCCATTATCACCAGGTCAGGATCTGATGGTGGAATCCCAGGGAAATCAAGGGAAACCCTCGAATTTAATAGGCACTTACATTGTTTCTTACGTATTCTTTATTATTCACACTAAAAATAGATAAATAAACAAACTTTTTATAAAAATATACTTCAAAAAACGAAAATAAAGACAAAAAAAATGCAAAATACAAAATTATTTATTTTTGAAAAATCCGTTTTTACATGAACAATATTGATTAGGAGACTCCGCTCTTCCATAAAAAAACACGTTAGATATAATTAATAATAAAACAAAAAGTAAAAGTAGAAAGAAAAAACATAAATTATTTTTTTTTCTTACATTTTTAAACACAATATTCAAGTTTATGTATATGTGTGTGTGCGCGTATGTGTGTGTATACGTGTGTGTGTGTGTGTGTGTGTGTGTGTGAATTGTATGAGTATGTGTGTGTGAGTTACGAAAATTTGGTAATGTTTTAAGTTATTATTACTAAAAAAGCCTCTGTTTCTTCATAGTTTTTAGTTTTAAGCCATTTATTATAATTAACTCAAGCACAGAATACCTAACAACGCAAGGCAGCGATACGGAAGAGCGGGAACGAGCTGGGGCCTGATTTTTGAAACAATAGAATTCCAATTCGCATACGAATTGACAAGATTTGTATGAGATTCTCATGCAAATCTTGTCAATTCGTATGCGAATTGGAATTCTATCGTTTCAAAAATATGTCTCCTGAACGAGAGTCGTACTATGACGTTACGCATATAAACGCGGGCCGGTCGTTTGTTCTGGGCCGGTTTTAAAATTCGATATGTTTGAAGCTAATTGACGTATCGAAATAATTCTATCACGAGTGTTTTTTTTTAAATTTTTAACGAAGAATACAGAAAGCTAACATTCAAAATGAGTGAATATTCTTAATTATGACTAATTTATAATTTAGAAAATGCCTTCCTAGCCTGTTCTTTTGCAGAGCCCAAACCACAGACTACTTAGAAGTGGCCCAAACAAAACACCCAAATGCACGAGCACATCAAGGCCAAGTCCAACTTTTTAAATAATTACCTATGACGAATGAATTGTTGAAAAAGCTTGACTTTTTCAGACCTTAGACATATTACACACATACGCTCACCCGTAATCCCTAACGGGGTAGGCACAGGCAGAGCATCAGTGGTTCTAGAAAACCAATTAATCCCACGTTTGACACATAATCCCACGTTTAACACAAATGGTGAGAGTTATTAGATGGACATTAAAGACTCAATTATAACCGATGAAATATTATATTTTTCTTGACTTAAGGCAAACTATTAAAAGAATTATTGAATGCGCTGCGGCCGGCCGGCGGCCGTGCGTGAGACTGAGACGAGGAGCTACGTATTTTGACGGATTAGATAAATTTATAAATATTGAGTTGGTAACCCTGAGCGGAACAACTTTAAAAAAAGTTTAATTGATTTTCATTTTCGTATGTAGTAAAAATTTGTACGTGTTTCAGATTTCAAAGTTCTAATTTGGATCTTTTCATGTTCCTATCCAATACAACAGCAATATAAGGGGTTTTATTAAATTGCTGTTGGTTTTTATAAAATTTTCGTGGAAACAATCTTTCGGTATCAAAAGTTTGCAAATAATGATTATTTTTTTATAATAAATGAACAGACTTTTACAATATGATGTCGAATTAATCTCTGTTACGAGGATGGCACATGCACAACAACCACACGACATTAATGAGAATGCTTTTCGGTGTACTTTACTCAAATACCTTTATAAAGAAATTCTAAGAGGTGGGTAACCAACCAGGTTTCATTATTTAATTTTAGTACACAAAATCCCACCGCAAACAAAGCAGCAAACATGCATCTTTCTAAGTATTTCATTTTTATTTAAAATACATATTAACCATTGAAATGTTTCCAACACGCCGACCCTTTAAATTAATGAAAGAATTTTTTTTATTGTAAAATTATTTAATATACTTACTATACAAATACAACTTACTAAAGATTTACCATTTTTAGACAGTAAAATATAGAGTCTGAGGGATTGCATTAGAAATTCGGATCCTGAATTTGGGGTTAAAAAGTTGTTGGGGGGCAGGGGGACTAACACAATTTAGTCATAATTTACGTAATGGAATGACAACAATGGAATTAAAAAAGTACATAAAAACAAGGCAGAAATACATAGAGAGTGAGAAACCATTTTAAAAAAAACTGTGAGACTGTTATTAAACTGTGACATAAATTCCAAACCACTCTCCTACAGAATTTGTTGTCTTTAGTAAATTTTTGGCAGGAGTGGTGTGTGCCCCAATCATAGAGCTGTGCTAGATAGCCGCAATGGACCCTTCACCCGTGAGCATGTGACTGTGGTTGTTTTTTTTTATAACTTTTAATTGGAAAACTTTATTTGTTAATCTATTATTGTAATAATTAATGTTTAGAATGATGGGTTGACTCTAGTTCAAAGTGCCTAGAGAAGGTAGGGTCAGAGGGTCATCTTAGGGGGTAGCTCTTTGCAATAAAACTACTTTTATGGAGTTAAATTAATTGTTGTTTTACTTTTTATCTATTCATTTGTGAATATAAAAGAATTCTTCATAATTAATCAACATATTCGATGGCTGGGAAAACCTTCTCCCAATCCCAATTGACTTAGGAGAAAATATTGTACTTAGTTCTCCTATTTTATCTAAACTAAACAAATCAATATTCAATGAAATCTTAATTTCGTGTCAGTCCATCTGTCTTTTTGTCTTACTTATGTATGCAATCTAATGTTGATACGTCAATTTTGTTTTTTTAATTATGATAGATAGCTTCAAAAGCTATATTATTCTGACAAGCTATATTATTCTTTTGAAGTTAGCTATAATAATTAAAAAAACAAAATTGACATAGCAATATTAGATTGCATACATAAGTATGTTAAGCTTAGTTAAAGTAACTTTGAACAAATTGTTTTTAACACATTTTTTTTATAGTAAGGGTTAAGATATTTTAGAAAACTTGACAATGTATATAAATTAATGCTTGTGACTCTTCATCTTGGACTCGTACATTACATTACAAATTATTGAGTATTTTTGATAAACAAAAAACTAGGTAACTACATGATAATTAGTAGTTACTGGTCAAAACTAAACAAATTCAAAAACACATGATTTTGGCAAAATTATTGTAATAAATTATTTCTTTTTTTCAGCGAGATGGCTGCTAAATCTCCAAAGGAGGCTCGAGTGGCTCGATGGTACTTCGGAGGGTTAGCTTCTGCAGGAGCGGCCTGTGTCACTCACCCACTGGACTTACTCAAAGTACAATTGCAAACACAGAAAGGGAAAGGAGTCGGACTCATTGATGTCACCAAAAATGTAATAAAGAAGCAAGGTAACCTGTCAAACCAAAACAGGATTTTCAGACAAAACGAAACTTATTTAAACATATAAAAAAGTATGTTAAAATAATGTTTTTTTTGTGTAGTTTAAAAAACAGATTTTTTGTACTTAAAAACAGTCGCCTTTTCGCTAAACAGCTGTCTCATCTAGGCAACCTTCCGTGAGGCTTTTTTTTAACTGTCCAACTATATTTCAGGAATTATGGGCCTATATAATGGTATATCAGCGTCACTTTTGCGCCAGCTCACCTACTCTACAACTAGATTTGGTATCTATGAATCTATGAAACAAAAAGTAGCGCCGAAAGATGTAAGCACTGTAATATTTTATATTAAGAAATTATCAATGTTTTTCTATTTCTCTTTTATCCATTTAAAAATCAAGCAGCTCTTATCACATGTTTCAGAAGTCTCTGTTAAATAGTCAGAAGAGTAAACAAGGGAAATTTTTTTTGTTAAAAAAAAGAAAAAGATCGTAATTTGATTGTTAATTATTCAAATGTTTTTTCAGGGCTCAATTATGCCGTTTTACAAGTCTGCTCTGTTGGCGGCATTCGGGGGTTTGGTGGGCGCATTTGTCGGTAATCCTGCTGATATGGTGAACGTACGAATGCAAAATGACGTTAAACTTCCACCTGATCAAAGGAGAAAGTAAGTTCTGCTACATCATTTTTACATAAAAATAAATGAACAAAATAATAAAAGTATCTAAAATAAAACCGGCCAAGTGCGAGTCGGACCCGCGCACGAAGGGTTCAGTACCATTATCTATAAAAACAGCAAAAAAATTACGTATGTGAGCCCCCTTAAGTATTTATTTTATTCTATTTTTTTAGTATTTGTTGTTATATCGGCAATATAAATACATCATCTGTGAAAATTTCAACGGCCTAACTATCTCGGACAGACTTTTTTATAAAAACGGCAAAAAATCACGTTTTTTGTATGGGAACCCCCTTAACTATTTATTTTATTCTGTTTTTTAGTATTTGTTGTTATAGCGGCAATAAAAATACATCATCTCTGTGAAAATTTCAACTGTCTTAGACCTATCACGGTTCATGAGAGACAGCCCGGTGACAGACGGACGGACGGACTGCAGAGCCTTAGTAATAGGGTCCCGTTTTTACCCTTTGGGTACGGAACCCTAAAAATAGTTCTGCTACATAAAAAATAAATGAACAAAATAATAGTATAAGTATCTAAATTAATTTCAAAAATTAAATCAAATGCATGGCGTCAAGTCTAATTGTCCTTACAAAGCAAGCGTTTTGACAAACATTACAAATAGTTATTATACGTTATTTTATTTAAATAAAACTATCTTATTTAAATAAGGGATTATCGAATCCCGGTCGGGCAAATATTTGTGTTAAAAGTAGTTGTTCTATCTTACAAACGTAATACTGTAGAAAAAGGGATAGCCAGCAGTACAAGAGGGTTTGACTTTTAGGTATTTTATTGAGAGAAAAACATACAAAACGCGCAAATCATACAAAAACGCGCCAAAGCGAACAAATTGATTTTTATCATCGAACCCTTAGCAAAAGCACAGAATAAATAATAGTACTAACGTACAGAAGTGTCACTCCCTAACAAAAGTCAACTTTAGGTATAAAAATTTGCCTAATATTGCGAGCGACACAAGGTTGCAAGAGAAATTGAAACTTATAGTCGGCCGCTAGCGTTCATATTCTATTGTGCACCGCCGACTCGATGCCGCGTTCGCGACGAGAGCTCAGGGTTAACACTCGCCGCCGATTTAGAGGTAAAATTATTATTGAAATTAATTAAGAAAGATAACACTGCTTATAAAATCAAGAGTAACTTTAGTTAGGAATGTAGTAAGTAAAAACACAAGTTAAAATAATCAACTATGTTATTTGATACCTAGCCTGCATACCTACTAACTACAGACACCTACAGACTATTGTGATGGCAATACGTGTTTCTGTCTGGTTTTAGTATTGTTAATAAGTAGATACACTTATTATTTTGTTCAACACGCGACCAATACGGTGAGAGTGCGCGCGGCGAGTAGCAACCCGCGCTCGCTGGCATACTCAGTATGCCCGCCGCAAGAACATGCCTAAACTGCGGGGTGACACCCCCCTGGCAAAAGGCGTTCTAAGCAGATGAATTTTGTGGAGGGCTCTATTCTGTACTATCGACGGGCGGCTGATAATTGTCACTACCTGTCACTGTCATCTGTATAGCGCAAGACAGAGACTTACTGACATTCGACGCTTCGTAATTTCGGTCGGAGTCTTAGACCATACACACTATAGACGGAGCCAGGAGCGTGCCCCTTTTAGATAGCAATAGTTTACCCCTTCCCTGCACCCAACCATACTTCACTGTACAAAAGCTTTACAACAACTAACTAATGGAGTCTCTTTTCTCACAAATTCACCACAAAAACGAAAAAACTTTATGCGCAAAACCTTAAAAACCACTTTGAAAAGTGTGAAATTAAAAAATTGGTTACGCAGAAAGAGATGGCGTTAAAGTAACCTATCTCTTAATATCTTGTAGGAACTTACATGTTTGCATCTCTTTCAAAAGTGCTGTGACGTCATAAGTAGTCCGTCTATAGTGTGTATGGTCGGAGTTGTCTAGGATCCCAGAGCGATAAGAAATAACTTATTTTTACTAGGATGAAACCTAATTTTTGTGTTTAGGGGATGTTCAATTTTATAACTTTGTAATAGTTGTCTTATTAACATATTTAAAAACCAGACATATAGATATGACTCAGGTTCATTAATTATATTTTTTTGTTGAGCTTTAAAGTATCTGACAAAAGTTCTGGTCCATAGAAAGTGTCGACACTTTTCACAGTACTTCAGAGTAATATCAATCAGATATAAAAGTTATGTTAAGTAACTCTTATTTTTAGTTACCTTTTGGACTATAAATAGTAAAGAGTAGAGCCCCAGTACCGAGTATGTTAGGTACGCTATTCAAATTGCAACTCTTCTATCGCAGCTACAAAAACGTTCTCCACGGAATTTACCGCGTAGTGACCACAGAAGGATTACTCCGGCTATGGGCCGGCGCGAGTATGAACTGTCCTCGAGCGGTGCTCATGACTGTTGGCCAGCTCAGCTTCTACGACCAAAGTAAAGCGCTGCTCCTCAAAACACCCTACTTCGTAGATAACGTTGTGACGCACATGACTGCCAGTTTAATTGCCGTAAGTATATAATATAATAAGTGTAGCATACATGTAAATAATAAATATATAAACATACATACAACCACGCACACACACAAAGAGTCAGACATCTGTCGTTTCGGATCGTCACTCCACGCAGGGTGCGGGGTGGGGCGCGGGCACGCCGTTCGGGCAGTCTGGCACCGACCGCCGCCGAGTCAAGACGTGGATGAGTGAGAACACCGAGCCGATACACACACAATACATATACATACTTAGTACGTAATAAATCAGTTACTACATACATAAATTGCTACATAGCAATAAGGCCGCCTTGTTGTACACTATTTTTTATTTATGTCATAGGTAAATCATCATAAATACGCTATAAACAAAATCATCGCACTATATTTTTTGTTCTGTTAATTGTACTGTATGTCTCTGTGTGCAAATAAAGTATATTGCATTGTATTGTATTGTTGCCAAGAGATCAGTAGAGTCGGTAATTACACACGGCAGCACATCAGACATTTTAACCTTGACGTCGCCTTATGTCACTTGTAATAGCGCCGACTAAAGTACCTAATAGTGCAAATGGGTAAACTAACGTGCTGCTGTCAGCCCCAAAAATTTCGCCTGCTAATTTAGTCACCATATTTACGCTGCTTTTTATTTCTAGGGTGTAATAGCAACTACGATGACTCAACCTGTGGATGTCCTGAAAACAAGAGTGATGAGCGCCAAAAAAGGTGAAGTGAAAATAGTACCACTTATCGTAAACACGGCGAAGGAAGGCCCACTAGCCTTTTTCAAAGGATACATTCCAGCCTTCACCAGACTCGGTCCTCACACTATCTTCACATTTGTGTTTTTAGAGCAATTAAGATTAAATTTTGGGTACTTAAAAAATAAACCTGCTTAAACCTAGACTGAATATCATATACATACATTCTTTGAATTTCAAAAATTGGTACCAAAGTATCAAAAAACGGATTTTATCGGTTAGTACCTAATAAGTAAAAATGTTGATTTCTTGAGGTTTTAATCAAAGATTTCATTTTTTTTTAAATTCGTCAAAAATTACAATGATTCCTCAGAAGCATGTAAATAATTCTGTACATATTATAATGTCATAGAAAATTACATCCAAATGCTAATATTCATAAATGTATCTGTAAATAATACAGAGTGTAAGGGGACAGCTTAGCAAAAATTTAAAACCTGAATTAACTACTGAATTAACTGGAAAATGATTCAGAATTATAGTTTAACTTTTTAAACTATCATTCTGAATCATTTTCCAGTGGAATTTCCTGCAGTAAAATAAAAAAATTGATTTCATGTTTTTTGATAAGTTTTCTGCTATGAAATTTATTTATTTGTTCGGATAAACTCCATTTTGCAAAAAAAAAACCAATTAAAACAGCGTCAAATAAAATACATTGCATTCTGACAGTACGGGGTACCGTTTTGCGGTATATTGTGTAGCGCCAAAGTAGGCTTTTAGCGGACACACCTTAATTTGACATTCCCGGAAAAAAAACGTTATGAGTAGTAGATTTCCACCATTCAAATATTTGGTATACTGTCCCTTACATGTGTATTCAATGAATTTGAATAAGTTTGGACGTGAATCAGCCCACCAAACTGAACAACTTTCCCTAAGGAACATAGGTCGCAATACAGGGTTTAAGGGACAGCTTAGCAAATACTTAAATGGTGGCATCCACCCATAATATATTTTGTCCCGGAAACGTCAAATAAGGAGTTATCGTTATTTATCTACTGTGACAATTGAATTTAAAAGCCGAAGTTTTTAAAAACTTATTTTAGAATTTTGTTATTCCCCAAATTTTATTTTGTGAATACCCCTCACGCGGGTAAGCGTTTTAAAAATACTAAATATTCAATCATATTAAAAAAACATTAAAAATAATTTTAAAAATTCGGAAGATAATTCCACTGGAAAATCGGTCTAAATTCAGAGTATCAGTTTTTGCTAAGCTATCCCTTAAATGCAGGATCATTTAAAAAAATTACCTCTCCATATAAACTTTGTGATCAATACCTATTGATTTGAAAGGCGCAATTTTTTTTTTAATGTTATATGGGTTCCGTCGGAAACGTTGTTTAATTTCATGGCGACAGTCAGCCCTTTAAGTTTCACACCATATAAGAAAAATGTACATCTCGCAGATGTACATTCATTTTCAGAAAATTCCTCTACATACTTACCATGTTATGTACATACTTAAATGTTATTATTATAAGTATATAAAATAGTACTTATTACTATTTCTTGAGTTAAGCCCTCAGTTTTTACTTTGAAGGAGCTTAGGAATTCTGTGAATCCTATCATGTAACAGAGGTGACAGAATTTAAATACAGTGATGAGGGATATAGAAAAGATTAAAAAGTATATATAAAAGTCTTGAAGCTACGAAACTACCAACATGAAATTTATTTTAGCCAAAGACAAGCAATTTGCAATACTAACTTGACAAGCAGTCTAAAGAATCCATTGATTTTTTGACCTCCAAAGGTTAAAAGGCTATGAAGCTTTTGTCCTGATTTTGTTGGCCCGCGATCTCGTTTTTTTTTAATAAGCTGTCACAGTTGTACAGGTGGTACCAGCACATTTGATTTATTTAAAGAAAAAACTTTAACATTGTAATCGTTCTTATGATCCAGATGTCGAGGGAGAGAGAGAGAATGATTTATTCATGACTCGGTACATGTAACATACAACACAACACAAAATAACAATTAAC
Source organism: Aproaerema taeniolella (assembly GCA_949987775.1). Lineage (NCBI taxonomy): Eukaryota > Metazoa > Arthropoda > Insecta > Lepidoptera > Gelechiidae > Aproaerema > Aproaerema taeniolella. The sequence goes on from OX465255.1 coordinate 8,081,715, forward strand.
ATCAACAACAATTGACATCGTTCCCCTTATTGTTTAGAATCACTGTGGTAATTACAACCCTATTAAAATGTCGTATTATTTACGCGACAATTCAAAGATATTTTAATAAGCTTTTCCCTCTTCGTTTGTATACCAAACAGTACTTCGCAATCGTTCTATACTATTATTTCAATAGTTTTGAAAATCTTCTAAGCCCTTTGATTGGAAATCATCTACAATTCTACTTATTAATATAAGCCAATAGGGCATTAAGTGTTGATAGTCGTAGAGACCTCCAATAATATTTTAATAAATAATGCTAAGTTTTAGATTTTAGAAACAAAATCTCACATAATTTCAGTTTTGACTTACAGTTTTTTTGGAATTTCATGTGTCAATCCTCTTTTTATCAAGGTGTAACAGTGTAATTGTTACATTAGGATATTAATTTATATCAGATACTTATGATTTAAATTAATATCTACCACAAAGAGTTTTCCTTAAATAGTTGCCGTTACAAAACATTCTCGAAGTTACCTTTACTTTTATTGAGTTACCAAACAAGATTGCATCTGGCAGTTTTAGATGTGTAATAATATGCACTCTTCCTTAAAAAGCAATGTAAAAGTATGTTAAAAATGTATGATTCAAAGCTACAAAGTAGCCGCAGAAATCAGAATATTATCGAAATGACTATCCTGGTCGCGTGATTTGAACTTAGGTTAATTAATATGTAAAAACACAAAGTGTTATCTCACTATTATTTGTTGTATTCCTGTTCCACGTTTGCCATGTGGAATAGTTTTTTTTTGTTTTTGTGCAAGTTTGATTATGTAGACAAAATAAGAAATGGAAATATTTCTTTTGAACAGTCCGTAAAAAAAAGTCACTAAATGTTCAACTTTAAGGCGAATATTTTAAAAAAGCATATTTTTAAGGTTTTAAACAAATATTTGTGATATCTAAAAATGATAAATATATAAAAATCTAACTGCTTATTTATGTGAAACAAATCCTAACATTTTAATAGCTTAGTAACACAACTGATGACTACATACAATATACATATCGAGCATGTATATTGTCTGTATGATATATTTGAACCATTACAGAATTAATCACAATTTGGTTTGGTTTTTGTGATATGACCTTCATTTGTTTCGGGTCTGGGACTTCTAATTATAACAAGATTTCTAGTTTGTGTAATTAATTCATTGATCTTGATTTATCGTGCCAAATTACTTTTAACATAACATACATTCTTTGAGATTCCATTAACATGCACTTATGAATATTTTTTTATATTTTATTTTTTGAAGTCTTTATTGTTAGTTGTACATTCCTTTGAAATGTTACTATAGTTATTATAGTATAATACGTACATTTTTATACTTACATATACAATATACATACCATGTGTAAATGCCTAATATATGAGTATTGTATGGTATTTGCAATTTGTCTCAAAAAATATAAAAATTATAATTGATGTTAGTACAGTGTTAAATATAATGTTTAATAGTAAGCATTTAAGGAACGGATAGTTCGAACTACGTACGCATATTATGTGAAGTACACTTAAATGTGGAATGTTATAAATTAGGTATTGTTATTTATTTTAATGCAACACAATATAGACTAAAAAGGCAAAATGATAATGGATACACGTTTTTTTAGATTTGCTGTCATATTTATAAATTTCTATTCATTCGGTGTATGGAAAACTGTATTGAAAGTATTAGGTCGAATATATTTTTTGTTTAATAAGTGTCATAGAATTTAAAAAAATACAAAAACAGGATATGCAGACTTGGAATCTTGCATGTCTGGTATTTCATTCTAATAGTTTTGGATCTGTTTTTAAGAGATTTACCGACGAATTTACAAAAAATATATTAATATTATAATTGAATGTAATGCCAGTCATACGTTTACCTTGTATTCTGCTTTCCTCGGTAAATCCCATAGCTAGATTTGTAAGTCGCAATGTGAATTGTCACAATATTTATTGTTCCATAGGTGTGAATAATCTTCATAATACTCTATTATTGGTATCAGATCAGTACTACCTATATGACATATAAATTACATTTTAAGCTTCTGTTGAAATGAGTTAAAGTATTCGCAAGTAATACAAGATTACTTACTAAGATTTTTGCGGTAACGAAAAAAATATTGTCTACTGACGTTATATTATCAACGGTGTTTGTTGTTGTGTGTGCAATATAGAAAAATATATTGAATTATTAATTTCTTTTTTAATTACTTAACCTGTCAAATCCGGAACTGGGCTATGCCCCGTGACCAACGAGATTCCTTATGTTATTTCCCAATGCTGAATATCGACCATGTTGCGTTATTTTTAGGGCGACTTTCACTAAAGTGCTAAACGTATTTAACAGCATAAACACATTTAACTCGGTTGTCAAAGCAACAAAATCTGTCAAATTAAACAAAATTAGTCTTGCTAAATACATTTAGCACTTTGGTGAATGTCGCCCTTAGAATTAAAAAAAATAGAATGAAAATATGCCGGCTGAATGTTAAATGAAACGATTCGTATAAAGTATTTAAATACATTTATTTAACTAAAATTAATATTACGTAACAAAAATTTACGTAAGTACTAAAAACTTAATCGTATACGCACACATGCAACAAAAGGAATGTCACATAAATATGTTAAAACTTTGGTTCTGTTAAAGATGCGTAGTTTAGTTTGCAGACGAAAATGTGAAAGAAAAAAAAATAAAACGCGTTAATATGAATGGGGGTATGACATTACAAAACAAATGTCTTTTTAAACAACATTTCCTATACTGCCCAATCGGCTTAGAATTCAAATCGGATTTAGTTCCTACAAAAGGTTTTATTGTTTTTTGTTGCGAAATAAGACTATCCTAAGTTTTCCCCCTCGGCGGAGGTGTGCGTAAGTGGTGGGGGGTAAAAATGTACCCCATAAAAGTTTTATTTTTTCAATTTTTCGTTTATATCTCGTAAAGGACTTACATTACAATATCGAAAATTGTTCTTCATAAAAGTTGGAGGGCATTTAATCCTGCGTAGGATGAGACCAGATTCATATTTTTTTGACTACCCGTTCTCATGCTTTAGCTCATCAAAGTTGTATAAAGCGTCAAGCAGGCTTAGCGAAAAAGAGTGGCCCCCTAACGACGGATTTGGTCATTCTTTCAGGTGGTGTACTGGCAGGCCCTAAGATCACTCTGCTTAATATTAGTTCTCGATCTTCTTTTGTTTTCGAGTTATTTAGGATAATGTCGAAAAATCAGGGTATCATTGAAAGTGTCATATTTTGTAAGTTGTTCAAGTTAGATTAACCAAACAAAATCATGTTTAATAATAATAAAATAGACTACAAAATGCATACTTTTTTATTATTCTAACTTGAATAGTTTACAAAATATGACACTTCAAGTGATACTCTTGATTATTTTTTAAGAAAAAGAAAAATCGTTTTTATAAGTTTAAGGATAGGATACAAATTAATAATATGCATTTTGTAGTCTATTTTATTATTATTAAACATGATTTTGATGAACAATTTAGAAAATATGACACTTTCAGTGATACCCTAATTTTTTGACATTGAAAGAATGACCAAATCCGTCGTTAGGGGGCCACTCTCGTTCGCTTAGCCTGCTTAACCCTTTATCCAACTTTGATGAGCTAAAGCATGAGAACGGGTAGTCCAAAAAATATGGATCTGGTCTTATCCTACGCAGGATTGCCCTCCAACTTTTATGAAGGACAGTTTTCGATATTGTAAGTCCTTTACGAGATATAACCGAAAAATCGCAAAAATACCCCTTTTTGGATACATTTTTACTCCCCACCACTTAAGCACACCTCCGCCGAGGGGGAAAACTTAGGATAGTCTTATTTGGCAACAAATGAAGCTATCAAAACCATAAAATCTCTTGTAGGATTTAAATCCGATTTGAATTTTTTGTTTGTTTTATTCTATTGACCTAATACGTACTTTTACAATGGTTTATATTTGATACCATATCTATTCAAAAAAAACAACTAGCATTATCAGGGAAATTCTAAAACCAAATTAAGATTAAAGTACAATTCTACACGTATATATTACGAAGCAATTCTGAAAACTAAACATACGACATTTGCATAGAGAGCTATATTCAGGTAACTTGTGATAATGAAGTTTAACAGTCCTTTTCCTCGCACCAGCATCGGCACCGGTATTTTATTAACAATCCTATCTATTTTTGGGGCCACTTTAAATAGCCACATTTGTTACCTAAGGCTATACTCGATTACGATAAATGTAATAAATTTTTGTCGATTGTGGTCAGAAAAATGAATCGTCGGCCGCAGAACAATCAAAAAAATTTAATTCAAAATTTCCAATAAAAGCTGTGAATCCTCATGGTGTTCATTTCATAGAATAGAGCTCCCGCTTAACGATATTTAGTTTTTCTAATATTGTATGGCCACCGTTGCAAAATTTTGATGAAAAGTCAAATGTGGCTTTTTAAACTGCCCTCATAACAATTGCGTAAATAACAGCAACAGAAAGTATTAAAAAGGATCTTGCCGTAATCTATACCCTTTTAAAATGTACTTACTCGTAATGTAATATTACGTCATTTTCAATTTCTAAAATGCGGTCGTGATCGAATCTCATGTATGAGTCTCCTTGCATTGAGTTTCCGGAGATCTTGAGCGATCTCTTATTAAAAGTCTTGTTTTCTGCGTAAAATGACATGCAGCAACGTTAACCTAGTTCACGAAGATCCTGCGTAAACCTCAACACCGCGTAGCAGGCCTCCAAGCCTCCATACGTTTCTCGCCTGTTGCAAATAGACTACAGCGCCATCTACCGAGAGTTCTCCGCCAGTTTATTGGTTGGTCAGTCGGAGTGCGAGGGCTCCGGCGCGCGCAGCATGAGGCTGTGCCCCGCGTGCTCGATGCAGATGGCCGCGGGGCCCTGCATCCACGGCTCGCCATCCACTTGCATCGCGCACGACCCTTGCAGGTTTATCTACGGAAATTAAAAACCTACTAGGTAACAGAGTACTTGTTTTTTTTCTTTTACAACAAAATTTAACAGATCATTAGAACGATAAATAAAATAGAAAAATGGACTGACTAAAGAAAATCTAAAAATTACTGGACACTGACCAGTTTACACAAAGTTTTGAGTTTTAAGTTTTATAGGAAAAAATAGACCACAAAAATCATACGGAGTAATGGACACTGACTAACTTAAGGTTATCTAAACTTAGATAATCTAGTCTAGGTTCTATACGGAGAGATGGACACTGACTAGATTACAGATAATCTAGGTTCTATACGAAGAAATGGTCACTGACTAGTTTACAGAGAATCTAGGCTCTATACAAAGAAATGGCGCTAACTAGTTAACAGAGAATGTAGGTTCTATACGGAGAGATGGACACTTAACTAGATTACAGATAATCTAGGTTCTATACGAAGAAATGGACACTGACTATTTTACAGAGAATGTAGGTTCTACAGGGCTTTAGGTAAATCACTTTCAACCTCTCGGGGGTGGTAAATCAGTCCATGAAACTGAACAACTATGAAAAAAAAAAAATTTTGTATGGGAACTAAAATTTTTTTTTTTGTATTCCGACCTTTGTTCCTTGGGAAAGTTGTTCAGTTTCATGGTCTGATTTACCACCCGAGAGGTTGAAAGTGATTTACCTAAAGCCCTGTATACGAGAAATTATGACTTACTAGTTTACAGAGAATGTAGGTTCTATACGAGAAATGGTCACTAACTAGTTAACAGAGAATGTAGGTTCTATACGAGAAATGATCACTGACTAGTTTACAGAGAATGTAGGTTCTATACGAGAAATGATCACTGACTAGTTTACAGATAATATAGTTTCTATACGAGAAATGATCACTGACTAGTTTACAGAGAATGTAGATTCTATACGAGAAATGATCACTGACTAGTTTACAGAGAATGTAGGTTCAATACGAGAAATGATCACTGATCAGTTTACATAGAATGTAGGTTCTATACGAGAAATGATCACTGACTAGTTTACAGAGAATGTAGGTTCATTACGAGAAATGATCACTGATCAGTTTACATAGAATGTAGGTTCTATACGAGAAATGATCACTGACTAGTTTACAGAGAATGTAGGTTCTATACGAGAAATGATCACTGACTAGTTTACAGAGAATGTAGGTTCTATACGAGAAATGATCACTGACTAGTTTACAGATAATATAGGTTCTATACGAGAAATGATCACTGACTAGTTTACAGAGAATGTAGATTCTATACGAGAAATGATCACTGACTAGTTTACAGAGAATGTAGGTTCAATACGAGAAATGATCACTGACTAGTTTACAGAGAATGTAGGTTCAATACGAGAAATGATCACTGATCAGTTTACATAGAATGTAGGTTCTATACGAGAAATGATCACTGACTAGTTTACAGAGAATGTAGATTCTATACGAGAAATGATCACTGACTAGTTTACAGAGAATGTAGGTTCAATACGAGAAATGATCACTGACTAGTTTACAGAGAATGTAGGTTCAATACGAGAAATGATCATTGATCAGTTTACATAGAATGTAGGTTCTATACGAGAAATGATCACTGACTAGTTTACAGAGAATGTAGATTCTATACGAGAAATGATCACTGACTAGTTTACAGAGAATGTAGGTTTAATACGAGAAATGATCACTGATCAGTTTACATAGAATGTAGGTTCTATACGAGAAATGATCACTGACTAGTTTACAGAGAATGTAGATTCTATACGAGAAATGATCACTGACTAGTTTACAGAGAATGTAGGTTCAATACGAGAAATGATCACTGACTAGTTTACAGAGAATGTAGGTTCAATACGAGAAATGATCACTGACTAGTTTACAGAGAATGTAGGTTCAATACGAGAAATGATCACTGATCAGTTTACATAGAATGTAGGTTCTATACGAGAAATGATCACTGACTAGTTTACAGAGAATGTAGATTCTATACGAGAAATGATCACTGACTAGTTTACAGAGAATGTAGATTCTATACGAGAAATGATCACTGACTAGTTTACAGAGAATGTAGGTTCAATACGAGAAATGATCACTGACTAGTTTACAGAGAATGTAGGTTCAATACGAGAAATGATCACTGATCAGTTTACATAGAATGTAGGTTCTATACGAGAAATGATCACTGACTAGTTTACAGAGAATGTAGATTCTATACGAGAAATGATCACTGACTAGTTTACAGAGAATGTAGGTTCAATACGAGAAATGATCACTGACTAGTTTACAGAGAATGTAGGTTCAATACGAGAAATGATCACTGATCAGTTTACATAGAATGTAGGTTCTATACGAGAAATGATCACTGACTAGTTTACAGAGAATGTAGATTCTATACGAGAAATGATCACTGACTAGTTTACAGAGAATGTAGATTCTATACGAGAAATGATCACTGACTAGTTTACAGAGAATGTAGGTTCAATACGAGAAATGATCACTGACTAGTTTACAGAGAATGTAGGTTCAATACGAGAAATGATCACTGATCAGTTTACATAGAATGTAGGTTCTATACGAGAAATGATCACTGACTAGTTTACAGAGAATGTAGATTCTATACGAGAAATGATCACTGACTAGTTTACAGAGAATGTAGATTCTATACGAGAAATGATCACTGACTAGTTTACAGAGAATGTAGGTTCTATACGAGAAATGATCACTGATCAGTTTACATAGAATGTAGGTTCTATACGAGAAATGATCACTGACTAGTTTACAGAGAATGTAGGTTCAATACGAGAAATGATCACTGATCAGTTTACAGAGAATGTAGATTCTATACGAGAAATGATCACTGATCACATGTTTACAGAGAATATAGGTTTTATACGAGAAATGAAATGAATACTGAGTAGTTTGCAGAGATAGTAAGTTTTTTTTACAGAGTAATAAACGCTGCCTAGTTTATAGAAAATCTTTTAAGTTTTAAATAGTATATTACAAATTTATGGCTTAATGAATATTTGGCGGGTTATCAGATCAGGCACTTCACGAACATATATGCTACTTTTACACCACGAAAGCAAGGGCGGAAAGCTTGTAGAAAAGCTTCTGTTGCCCTTTGTCCAAAAACGCAGCCCTGGCTAAGCTTACCTTCACTTTAGATGCTTGTGCAAATCGATAGGGTTCGGCTAGACCACACTGCAGGCGTGCTATGTGGAACGAAGATGAAATACCAACGATCTGCAAACAATGCCAAATAAATAATAATTTAATTTCTCTAAAGCACGCAAAATTATTTAAATTCAAGATTAATCCATACCTCTAGTTTTCCGTCACTTATACTTTGTTCGCCAACCGCTTCTTCGTTACCCATGCCTGTAACAAAACGTTAATAGTTATATCAACCCGTGAGACCCCACCCACTGAGACCCACTCACGCAACACTTGTTACTTAGTTAGCCTGAGAAGTTTTTGTGTAGTTTTCTGTGAAATTGGGGCACCATGGGTGGACATCGAGCAAGACATGGGGGATATGGTTTGGACTTACTGTTATCTAAACTTTTCTATACTTAGCTAAAGTGACAGTTGCTGTCACAGCGCTGATTTTCAGCTGGTCCTTTAGAATAATGTGTGCGTATTTCTGGCAGTACCGTTTAAAGCCTCCATCTGGAAGGCTGTCAAACTATAAAAAGGTGAGACTTTGATAGACCTAATGAATTAAAGTGAATGAATGGAGCAGGCATGACGTCACAAGCAAGAGTTACGACAACAATTAGTGAGGGGCTCACTCCAGAGGTCGACGCCGGCGCCCCAGGAGGGTATGTTGAGGGCCACGAGTGCCTGCAGCGGGGGCAGCTCCAGCGGCTCGCTGCCGTCGAGCCGCACGCGCAGCCTCTGCTCCAGCCCCTGGCAGCCGCCGTCGTCCAGCGCGCGAGACGCGCCCAGACACACGTATGCCACCTGGAATTTTAAGTTTCTAAATATATAAAAGGAGAAACTGACTGACTGACTGACATATCAACGCACTGACTGACTGACTGACATATTGAAATTTGGAAGGGACATAGCTTAGGTACCGTAGAGGTGCACTAAGAAAGGAATTCCCGAAATTCCCACGGGAACGGGAATTAGCGGGAAAATCCTTTTGTATGAAAAATCTAAACCGCTTAAGTTAGACGCTTGAAATTTGGCATGCAGGTACCTTAGTAAACTTAAAGCTTAGTTGCAACAGGATATTGCAAAATTCCCACGGGAACGGGAGTTGGCGGGAAAAAACTTTTGTATGTAAAAATCTAAATTAACACGCAAACGAAGTTGCAGGCATCAGCTAATTAAAGATAAAATGGAGTGTCTACTCTGTAAAACGGCACTAATGCATAAAAATATTCTTTCTAGAATTCCGATTTTACCCTTAGTAAATAATCATGTAAATTAAATAACTATAACTGATTGAATTTAATTTTTAGAATTACACAGTAAGATTCCACCCGAACATACATAGTTAGTACATTGCAAATTAAATAAAAGCTTGTAAAAAGATATTGACTTACATAATTGAGCGTCCGGCTAGCGTACCGCGAGAGGAACTGTTTTCTGGCGTAATGGAAGTCGAGCGCCACTTGAGCGTCGACGCCGATGCTAGCGTAGTTATACGCGTATAGAACCCTCTCGCCGCGGGGCCGTAGGCGGCCGCGCGCTGGTTTTATTGTTATTTTCCACCTGCCGGGTTAACTTTCTGATGTATGGAAGAAGTGACAAGGAGTCAGGTTTTGAAAGGTCCACACTGATATTATTTCATTTATTTAGGAACGAATTACAAAAGAGGTCTGTTTGAGAAGCTACAAAAGCATACTCGAGATATATGTAACGCTATTATTTTCAGACGAGCAAGTGCTAAACCTGAATTTTTAATTCTAGTCAATAAATTTTGTTTTACTTGAAAATTGTGAAAACGTTTTTTTTTTTTTTTATTATAAGATGGGTTAACTCTTGACCTCAATCTTGACCATAATGTCAAAGATGAGGTCGACGATGGAGCGAGTTAACCCAGAAAATGCCTATAAAGGCACTGGTACTCCCACGCACCGACGGAACACAGCAAGCTGTTTGGCGTCGGACTTCGGTAGGAGGGTGGTCGCGAACCAGACGGCCCTTTACAGAGCCTACCACACCGCATGAGACCATAGGACGACACCTCAGATTCAGAAAAAAATGAAGTGTCGTTGCCTGGGATGGATTACTAGGAGGCAGGTGTCATTTGTGTTTAGTCGCCTCTTACGACACCCACGGAAAGAGATGGGGTGGTGTTATTCTCAACCGATCACCACACGGTATAACGTGACGAAAATGAAAAAAAAAATTGCGTAAATTCGACCATTTTCATACAAAAAGCAGGCAAAAAGTGTATTTTCGTTTGTTTCCGTCACCTTATCACAAATTTCAAGTAAAACAAAATTCATTGACTAGAATTGAAAATTCAGGTTTAGCACTTGCTCGTCTGAAAATTATAGCCCTCCATGTATATCGAGTATGCTTTTATAGCTTCTCAAGCATACCTCTTTTGTATGAAAAATCGTCCAATTTCCCTAGACCGTGTTGATGTGTGCATGTATAGAAGTTGTACAATCCTTCAATTGATGACTGATGGACTTCATGGTCAAAGGAACTTAGCGTTCTGATTATCACGTTTCAGACGTTGCCTGTTGGACTATTCTAATTGGAAAAATAAATAAATATTGATTTCGCCGTCACGTCTTTTGGACTTAAAATGAATGATCCATTTCTATAAATAAATTAATATTGGAATACCTGTCCAAATACTGTTCCTGAGCCCGTTTGACGGAGTTGATGATAGCATGAGCGTCGAGTAACGATTCACACGTGGCGCCCCAACCCAGCACTCGAGACAAATCGTTGCCGGTGCCCATCGGCAGGATTGCTACGGCGGCCTGCCATCAATCGAACGTCAATCAAGGAAAACTTCAAGGATCAAGGGAAAATCTTAGTGTGGGCCTTTGAGTGTGTAGCGTTTATTATTTATTTTTTAATATTCATCTTATCATGTAGGTATAATCAAGTGTGTGGCTAACTTGGCTAATCCTGGTGTCAGAGTTAATCCTGGATTTTTAATATTAACGTGTCAGAATATACGGATGAGTTCACGTCAACAAGCGAAACCTCGGATTTAAATCTCCTAATAAAACTATATAATTTTCGCTTTCTGGGTGTTTCTGGCAAAACTGAATGACTGACGGACTCGATATCTGGCAGGAGTGACTTACTGAAATAGGTGAGGGACAAAAATAATTGACTAGAAAAAGTTATTTTTCATTTCTCATACTCTGAAAGTGGGCCAGTGTTTACCTAATTAGCGTGCAGAAAGTGGATCATCGCTGCTCTAAAGCAGAAAGTAATTTATTTTTTAAATATGTGGTAAGAAGTTTAATTACCAGGCTTCTTTACTTTCCTCGTATTCGAAATGAAAAGTAGAGTGTTTAACTCGGGTGAACGGCACCCATTTCTGCCTCGAAATATTGGCGCTCTCACGAAATATTGGCCTTTCAGCCCTCGGTTAACAACCTACTATTACCTGCATATGGTTTCCTTGGGAAAAGTTTTTCAGTTTTATGGGGAGAACCACCACCTATAGTTTCGTAAACTAATTCCTAATTCCGTAAACAACCAGCTGTTGAATGGAGAATCCAAATACAGTAGAATCCTACAACTAGGGACACAAAATTGAAACAAGACAAGTACATATTTTCTTGCTGGAAATATATTGTATCATATTATGTCATCAGCCCATACTTATCGAAAATTATTAGTAGCAAAACTAGCCAATGGGATTTAGGATGCGGCAGCACGGAGGGCTAAGTGCATATTGATATTGTCAAGCAGAAATTGACCTTATAACTAAGATCATAGAGATAAGGACCCATTAACAAAATCCATAGTATGCAAAGAAATATGAACCTTAACATGAGAGGCGAAGAGTAGAGTATTGAGCAGCCAAGCGACCGTGCCGTCGCCGCCGGCTGCTAGGATGCGGCAGCGCGGAGGGAGCCATCGCACCACACTCTCTGGATTGGTCGTACTCATATCCACAACCTGCCAAGAAATGACATCACTGAATGCTGAAATAGTGAGAGCTCGTTCAGAGAGACGCGGGGCGTTGCGCGATGCAACGTGCAAAATGCCTGAGTGTGTAAAATCAATTCGTTTAATAAACAAAATTCTGATTAATATTATTCGTTTTTGAATTAGATTTTTGTAAAATTGTCTGCATTTACATTACATCGCTATCTATTAACACTTTTAAGAAATGTATGTATATACTGAGCTGTCCCTCATTAATGTCCTATACGAAATAATCACCTGAATGGGGTTAAGTAGACCTCTGAATAGCGATAGTACTTCATCGTTCCTATTGCTGCCTGATTTGCGATTAGCTGAAACAATTTAAAACCAAACAATGAGCTTAAAGGGTACGTTAATGAACTTATTCACACACATACATAATGTGGTTGTGAATAATTTAAGAAGACTATACAATCTAAGAATAGCAAAATAATATGGTAGTAACTTATAATTATAATTAAACAGACAAATCTCTTGAGCCTTTAAATAATTTTCTTTCAGGCATGCTAAAATAAATTGAGTATTTTCTTAACCAGTAAGAAAATTAAAAAATCCACAAGAAATATTTTCACTGACAAAAATGTTAATATGAATTCAAAAATCATTTCATTTAAGAGAAATCAATAAGTAATCAACAAAGTTTAGATAAATGAGTTACTGTTTTAGACAGTCTCTGTTAACTAGGCAGCTAACTCTATAGACATTGTGACATATTATTATAATTTCGTTTATTATATTACACACAAAAGGTTCGCACGAGACAGAGGACGCTTATTTATTTATTTCCTGCAGTGGATACACTAAAAGCTGCTGATGAAGAAAAAGCAAAACATACATGTAAAGCCGCAGACCCACCGCGGCGCACTAAGAGGTTACGCTTTGCAAGAAAATATATGTCATTGTGTCCACTGCAACCCACGTACAGGCTACGCACGAATACGACAAACGCCAAGTGATTATCTACTCAGTGAGTATGATATTAAGGCAAAAATTAGATATTGCTCTAATCCACGTAGCTAAAATGCGCCGCGTGTTCGTGCACAGCGTGCGCAGCGGTGGGTCTGCGCCTTATTACCTGAAATAAAAGATTAAGGTATACAGTAGGTGGAAACCCAGAAAACTCACCAAACACAATAAGGGGTTCCCAATCCTCATCAGGCAAAGGTTTGACATGCACAACTGCACCTCTCACAGTCTGCACACATGCTGGAGGTATAATGATCTTACGGTATTTTTGAAAATCACATTGCTAAAACAATTTGCTGTATCAATAACACAAACTGCATATAACAATTTATATTCCTATACTAATGAACAAGATAATCTTGTTTATGTCATCGAAAACGATGAAATCAGGGATTTGAAGAAATTAGTATTAAAGAAATAATTTATTTAAAATATTTTTCCAGAGTTGGCTTTCAATCTCATTCTTTCCTGAAACAATGACCTCTACTTTCCATTACATGTTGTATGATATCAATAAAAATTTGCTTTTAATTAGCCTGTAACAAGCACATGCCAGTGCTCCTCGGTGGGGACATATACAAGCTGATAAAAAAAGCCCATAGATGATCTTAAAAGGGCAACTACATACGTTGTAATGGGACATTCAGAGACCACTTGCGACTATGTTGAAAATTTTGACAATTTCTCTAAATTGCTGAGGACTGATAAAATACCTCATGAGTGTCCAAGGTAGTAGCACTTGACATTTTAATTCGCTGACACCAAGAACAAAAATATCTCTTGATTCCATCCTCACCACGGCCAGTATTTTCATTTTGATTCGCACCAACTGTAAGGGTAGAATTTTTACTCTAGAATCATTCATCTCATCACCATTTTCTTATAATGTTCACAAACTAGGTACAAATTCTTGTTTTTTATTTTGTGTAAGGCTAATAATATCTTAATATATAAAGTTGCAGCCCACCCTAGATGATCTAGCACCCACCTCAGGATGTTGGGCTATAGATTTGAAATTAGTGAAAGGGCATTCACACAGATTTTGCATCAGCAATTCTTGTCTTAGCTAAGTAATTAGACAGCTGATGTCAGACTTTAAATCATGCAATAGACATAATGACTGGGGCCAATGATATAACAGTAATACTAACTGTTCACCCACTGATGGGGGAAGGGTTTTTCCAAAGGCCAGGATATGGGCTTGCAGCGCAACTGACGGTTGAGGACCTTATGGCAGCTGCGACACGCGCTGGCACCGCAGCACTCGCAGAACAGTCCCACCACTGGCATCATCAGCTTGCCACACACTGTGCACTGGAACAATAACACAAACATGTATCCTAAAAAAGACCATATGAAATAGATTCCAAGATAACGAATAAAATTAAGGGAAAGCTTAATAGATTTAGCCACATGTGTAAAAAAGTTAGTCAAACCAGATTATAAAGCCACATTTTAAGCGATAAAGTAAATAGTAACGTCCGTTACTTTACACTTAAATTATAACTGTAAACTCACGTATATGCAATAAGGGATAGACTTATTACATTCTATGCTTCTCCAAGTATGTCTCCGTGAACTAAACTTTGACTCAATGAAACTATTATCAAACAAAAGCGAATGAATTATCCGATAAATTAAATAGCTCAAAAATAAACCACCGATCAAGAAATAATAATTGAAAATGCCATCGTTCAAATTTAGAAAAGTCTCCATGGTCAATAGTGAAACGATAAATCAAACAACGATTTATTGAGAAGGAAAATTAATCAATATCCAGTCAATCCATAATTTTGTTTACAAAATGATTCGAATAAAACTGAAATGTCACTGTCACGTTACTGTTACTTTTTTTAATAACTAACAGACAAAAGCACAGATATATGCTGCCAACTTTCATGTAAGATGTGAAAAATCCCTTACAGATGTCACTTTTTTAAATAAAGTTTGATCCGTGCCATATTTCTCTGTTTGCACACTTAGTAGTGGCTTTCACTACGTTATTATAACCATGTAGCATATTATTAGGTCAAAATCACAAAAAAACACAATTAAGTACTTAAATTACATTTTATTCAACAAGTGCAAGTAAAGTTTTACTCAATTTTCCAGAACAGAGATTTATTGGTGCTTTCTTGTCTTTGTTTAAAATATTTAAGTCAGCACCTGACTTCACCATCATACAGGCCACCGATTCTCTGTCTTCTTCACAAGCTAAGTGCCTGAAAAAAAAGTTATATTAATAAAGTAGAATTAATATGTACCATTAAATAACTGGTACGGGTTACTGAAAACAGCTGAAATAAAACTAATGAGTGCCAGTATTGACGGTACAGCCCAATGCCAGAACTGCAATCCCTAATTTTGCTTGCTTTAAATTATAAAATTATCCACAAAACACGCTTACAGTGGAGTGCTTCCTGTAGAATCAGGTACATCTATCTTGACTTTTGCATGTTGTAATAACAGTTCCACTATATTGGCTCTGCCTTGAGCAGCTGCTCTGTGCAGTGGTGTAGCACCTAGAACATCTACTTCATTGATGTTAGCATCATTCTCCAGTAACAATTGGGCAACCTGTAAATAGATATTTAAAATGCTTAAAAATTACTTTCCTAAACACTCAAAAAGATTAATAAAATACAAGTACTAAAGATGGCCTTAAATGCTGAAATGTTGTTTAGCCTACCTACATGATTCTGTTAATTAGCAATTGAGTACCAGCAGATTTGACTTCAAAGTTTAGAATCTAACCCTGTAAAACACGGATTTGTTTGATTTACCTCCTTATGGCCTTTAGAACATGCATAATGTAATGCAGTTTGCCCTCGATTTGTCTTTTGATTTACGTTGGCGTTTTTCGCAATCAGCAAACGCACAACTTCTAATCTTCCTGCAGATGCTGCAAGGATAAGTGGTGAAGATTGTGTATCATCTAGGGGGTCAACAGGACTTCCTGAATCTATCAAAAAGTCGACCAGGTGGTGATTACCGCCTAGAGCAGCCCAGTGAATCAACAGTCTTTTATTCTGCAATAGTTTGAATTCAACAATCAGTCAGTTTCGATTTCAGTAAATATAGAGAAGTACAAAAAGTGCATAATAAATATTGGTACCGAATCAGATGTAAGGACTAAAGACTTATCCTCATCAATCTTAACTTTAACTTGATTGAAGTCACCTTTATAAGCTTTTTCGTAAACAGATCCGATAGACATCTTAAGAATAATGAATTATAAACACAATTTATTGCAACCGCCTACAAACAAAACCACAGAACAATATTAATATTACTCCTAGCGGAACAAAACATCACCAAAACATGCAAAATCATGAATTGTTTTTTTTTAAATTTGAATGAATTTTCTTGGACTTGAATGAAACTCTCTTGAACGAATTCATTAACAAAAATTATGGTATAGCAATAAATCGAATAAAAACAGAGCGCGCAAAAATACTGTTAGCCAAAATAGAAAAAAAAAATACGGGTTTGTTGGCAGTGTTGCTAACTTTACGTCTTTTTAGCTAGATGTGACCCATTTCCATTTCCAAAACGTTCAGTCTATACTTCTATACTAAAATATTATAAAGAGGAAAGATTTGTATTTCTGTATGTAACGAATAGACTCCGAAACTACTGGACCGATTTCAAAAATTCTTTCACCATTAGGCTTAAAAGAAACTTCGCCAAACAGTAAAACGTTATTTTGAAAACCAACGCAGCTTTCATACTTTTTCTCGGTCAAACTAATATAATAAGTTTTAAAAAGAGAGAAGAATGAATATTGCAGGGCGGGGGGGCAGAATATTTGTGACAATATCGGGTTAATAACTGAATTATAAAAATGACAGCAATCGAAACCGGGTCTATCAACTTCACAATCTAACAGCCACTGCAATCACTGCAATCAACTCAGGACAGCAGCCATGACGACTCGGAATCATATTTCATTGAAGAATAATTTTTTTTCTTAATATAAAAAAGTTTTTTTTTACGTTTAGCGCCCTTTTTGACACTAAATACACAAACTAGTGCTTTATCACTGTTGGTTTAGTGCCTTTTCGAAAATTGGGTTGGCAACATTGGGGTTGTGTTGACATTTGTTGACACTTTTTATGAAGTCTGATTGTTGGTTTTGTAATTTCTGTGTTATTTAAATTTATGTACGCTTTTCGCATTTTATTAGCAATTCTAGTTGATTAATCTCATTTAAAGATGTGGACGGTTGTGTAATTAGGTAAATTTATTATTGTTTCATTCTAAATTTCATTGAAATAGGTGCGAGCAGAAATTTATTTTTATGGGTTTATTCTCATGCACGTAACAATAACTAATTTGTGTCAAACATTTCAGGTTCAAGGCAGTGAAAGGATTGTTCTGTCCTGTAATAACCGTAAATGTGAAGAGCAATTAAATAGGATTAGAGACAATAACCATATCTTTTCAAGTTCAACATGTCTTATTTCGATTACTACGATGGGAGCAAAATATTCTTATTTTTGTCTAATCGAATTGGTCTTCCGATAGATTTGGTAAGTTTGTCAAGTTTTTGTTGCCACCTAGATTTTCGTTTTATGAACTAGACATTTCTACTTCACTAGCAAATCATTTGCATTTATAATAATGGCACATTGACTTGCCAGAATGTTATGAACAGTAAATCATAGGAATATTTAGTATTTGTAGCTATAAATTATTTAGTTTGTATTTCAGAACTTCCTTAGTTTTCATAATTGATAACAGGCTGCATTGTTCTTCGTTTATGTTAAAAGCTATAGGCACACTGTTCTTAATGTCAATAAAATGCAGCAATTAGATAAATAAGATAAGAAATAAAAACATGTAAAGGACATACTTTTATCTAAAGGAATGATACACAAAAGTATAACATGAATATGTAGACTTGTTTTTAAACTTACCTATTTTGGAGTATGTCAAAGAAAATGTGTCCTTTATAATTTTATGATGATTTTACAGCATAATTTTTTTAAAGCTTCAGCCATTATTTGATTTCAGCCTTTATTTGATTACTTGAAGACAATTTTTTTGGGGATGACTTTGCATATATTTTACTTTTTTATTAGCTACACAATTGGCACTTATCTATTATTTCATAACATCATATTTTCCTCCCATTAGGTTAATTTTTTGATTGCACAAATAGCTGCACTTTGCCTGGCTCGTCTATTTCGGAAACCGTTGCGAACTTCTTCACCAGAATTTCGTCATTCTGTGTGCCTTACTATAGGTTTGATAATGGGATATTTCTGCTTTGGAAAGTAAGTGTTTAATTAATAAATAATTTTAAGCTAAATTTCTCTATTCTCTCTTTGCAATAATAGATACTTCTTAGTAAACCTTAATTTTTATAGATTGATATAATACTACATTTAAGAAAATTTAATATTTTGATTCAATAATTTTCGGAATTATTTTTCCATACATAATCATGTTGCACGCATATGGTGTAATTCGTCTGTTAACAAATGTATTTTACTACATATTTCAATTTGTATAAACTGAACGCAAATCAAAGTGTTTTCCATAGCAGTTTGTTAATGGGGTCACTAAGTTTCGGAAATTTATAAATTGATTGAACCATTTGTGATTGGTCGAATTTTACAATTTGACTAACATATATTAAGATTAAAATTTAATTAACTTAAAAGTAATAAGAAGATAAAATCCTTTAAGTGATCTGAAATGGTTATATCACTTAAACTACTGATAGATAAAGGTAAATAACATTTTCTTCTAGTGTAAAATGGATGAGAAGGTAATATCTATACATATTATAAAGAGGAAATGTTTGTTTGCATTTAATAGGCTCTGAAACTACTGGACCGATTTGAAAAATTATTTCACCATTAGAAAGCTACTCTATCTCCGATAGACATAGGCTACATAGTTTTCGCGAATTCCCACGGGAACGAAGTCCCGGGCGCAATGCTAGTAGTGTATATTCTGATAAGACTGGTTTATCAACTTGTTGCTTTCTTATGATCTTGGAAGCAATAAACTCATATCTATGACACATATTTAGCTCTTCCAAGGTTTCAAATGATTCACAACAGAGATAAACTTACATTACATCTATTTTTTTTTTTTGCTTAAGTTAACATTTAATCAATCTGATGCTTTACTATTACTACAGACATTTGATGATGAATGAGCTTAATAATCTGTCACTAAAACTAATTAAAATTAGTTAGAATATTCAGATGTAGAGAATAAATAGTGTATATTAAGCTATGCCTATCCCATTTTGAGAATGAAGTATGTAGGTGTAATTAAAATTAATACACAGCTGCAATCCAAATAAGACGTCAAGAGATGAAAGCAACCTTATGTTTGCATACATATTCTGCTAAAAATAAAAGGCTAAATGAAAGCAGCTGTCTATAAATTCGAAGGCGGAAAATTTCTATTATTCCAGCCGTAATCTTATGAGATTGCGCGCTTTATGATATGCCTCTATTGGCTTTCCAAAAAAAAACAAAAACTTACAATAATTAACATGACATATAAATATCTTAGAGCTCAAATGCGGCAAATTTGTACACAAAATAATCTCTGTGGTGTAGTAGATTTGTGGAATATTAATGCTTATATGAAGAAGTTCCAATTTTTTTTAAGAATCACAATTTCAGGAGCAACTTATTTTACTTTAAAACCAGTAGGTACCAACACTCCCATTACTTGGTTTCTGTGACCTATCAATCTAAGAATCTAATCTTACAAAAAAATCTTTAAATTGATTCTCAAATCTTAACTGTCTGTCTTTATGATTAATGATTTTAGTGATTTTGCTTATACTGGTAACATTTTTCAGGCAAGCAGTACATATGACAGTACTGCCAATGCTAACATACATACTGCTCAAGACCTTACCAAATCATCTTATGGGAAAGTGAGTATGATATCATTTGTAAATCTTGCATGAATGTACCAATTGAAGATGCTATTATTAGATGTCTATTGAAATAGTTTTAACCTTGTAGCTGTTTTCCGTTTTTGATTCTCGCTTACCGGTTCATACACGTACCTAATTTAAAGTTAAGTGACAGTTAAGAGCCTCTCAGGAGCGTGTAGAAATATGTCTTACATAAAAGAAATACCTTTAAGGATCTCAACTCAACTGTCACATTAAATAACGTTTATGAATCGCAGTTGTTTTCTAATAGTTAAATATCAAAATAATGAGATCATTATAATTGGTATTGCATTCTGTCTATTGAAACAAAAAGTCTTACTCGCACTTGACCGTTTTTTAAAATACTAGTACGAAACTCTCAGGGCGCGAGTATTACTCGCACTTGGCCCAATTATTTGATAAAAGTTTCAAAAATTAATTTCAATTGAATAATACATAAGTCGACCATTTGCGTTACTAAGCTATGAATTATGCAATCAGAATAGTTTGTGTAAACTGTATTTTATTAACTGATTTTATATTTCTCACGTTGCTTATTTGATATGTTTGTTCTAAGCAGATAAAAATGCACGTGGCAAACTACTCTACAAACAAACTACCCTTGTATATGTCGCAGGGAAATGAGGATATTAGGGATTTCACGAAATCCCGGTAGATGTCGAATATTCTTGTTTATGGTCCCCGGTTTTGGACAAATAGCTCAGAAGTTTTGGTAGTAGCTGAAGTTTTCTAGCAATCGTTGAAATTAATGAACTGTTACGAATGCGCGTAAGACCGATGCGATGGATGCGGGGTTTTTGACGTGAATACGTCTTTGAATTTGCTTTCATAGTGGGACGCAATTCAGAAAACTGATGATAAGAAAATCGGGGATACAGTTTTGTTTGCAGCTACACATCTACCATCTACATTAATTTATTTACTCCACTCGATAGCTAAAGAATCAAATAATTTGTTACGTTGTGTCAGTACTGTGCCGTATCGCGCGTTTTCATGTAAATGAACATTTTTAAATCAATATACATCATACATACATACTTACCAAAGCATTATGGCTTATCTTGAACAGAATTTCGTAGGGCTTTTAAGCCTTCGACATCGGCTTAGACCAACGACCTTCAGTCGGACACTACTGACTTTTTGTAATGATTTTTTTAATAATCTTTTTACGCTCTTACGTACAATTTTGTGAAATTAAATTGAAACCTTTCCTAAATGCTAAATCTACGTTAACTTGTCAACTTGTATTAATTGTGTTTACCCCAGGTTTTTACCCTATGTGTGTTTGTTTCAGTGTTATTTTAGCTACATCAATCGCATATCTATCATGCCTGCACTTACACCGACAGATATATCACACAGCAGACTATTCACTAGATATTACAGGTAATTTTAACCTAATGAAGTATTTCTAAACAAAATTAAACTTTCTTTATATTTAAAACGACAATTAAATAATAGTTTCTTAAAATAGCGAGTAACGATGTAACCTAGGTTTTCCTGAACAAAATTAAACTTTCTGAACAAAGAAGCTAATTAAAAACTGTTCGATTCAATGCAAGCAAATCAACAATTAAGCACTTCTTACCGCTCTCTTACGGCATCATGAAAACTGTGCCACGGTGGGCAGTTCGATGACTTTTCCCATCGTGATCTCTGAATACTGATAATGTACAAAAAATCTTCTTACATCGAAAAGTATTGCCCGTATTACTATTATGCAAAATCGAGAGGACAAATCCCGAAGAGGCCTTAAGATTACTATCATTGCTTCCTCATAATCTCTCTATCTGTTTCTTCTTTGCTTCTTTGTATTGGTTTATTATACAATCCATACTTATCAGATGTTTAAGTTTTAGCGTTATATGCCTCTATTTATCTCTACTTGTTATTAGTCATACCGGATTTGTAAAAATTGTAAACACGGTGGTCGTTCATATCTACGACTGCGACCTTTATTGTTACGTCATAATTAGGTAGGCACCTACTACTCACTTATCTATCACAAACCTTAATTTCTTAAGCTCCTATACCTGTAAAAACGTTTATTCAACGTTTTTGGTTTGGAGTAGACTTGAGCTTATTTAGCAAAACTTAACGATTTAAAGTGCCCGCGGCTTCGCCCGCGTGGAATTGGGTCTGTCACATAAACTGTTTATCAACGACACATGTCGTTGCTCCGTTCCAATTGGACGTAGCGTAATGTTATATCTAGGTGTAGCCTTAATCGATAAATGGACTATCCGACCCAAAAAGATTTTTTCAAATCGAACCAGTAGTTTCTGAGATTAGCGCGTTTAAACAAACTCTGCAGCTGTATAATATTAGTATAGATAAATTAATTAAGATCGATCACTCGCCTTGATTTAATATTTTGTTTACTAGAGCGACCCGCTTCAGCTTCGCCGCGGATTTCATGTTTCAAGCAATTTACGCAAAACATTAATAAATGATACACATACTTAAACATTCCTTTTGAATTGCTTGGTGAAACCTATAGTATGGAAATTCATTGGGTAGTTTTTGTGTTTATCGCGTACCGTACTTTCAAATCAAAGGTGACATGCTTCTGGTAGCGTTGATAGCGTAAATGTACATCTAATCGGCAAGTACTGCATCTAGTGCAACATATGATTGCAACAGAACAAAAATTTTGCAAATGTAGATCGCGGTATGTGGTTGATCAAAGTCACCCTTGATTTGAAAGACACTTCCAGTCAGAAACGTCCATTACAGCTGTTAATACTACGTTAAATGTCATACATCACTTTCCGCCTTGTTGGCCTAAACAAGGATGGTATTATATTAAAAGAAGCTCATAACTGAGTGTTAATGGTATTACGGATAAACAGACAGACGCGGCGTGGGACTTTGTTGTATACGTACGTAGCGACACTGTACGATGGTAGCCCTTGCCGCATCCTACGTCATTCAAATTTACACTCGTCAAAGTTAAACCAATGCGTTTTTGTGGCAAGTTTATTAAATCGTGTTTTGCTTGCAGGACCTCTAATGGTGATAACACAACGAGTAACCTCCCTGGCTTACTCGCTACAAGACACTTTGGCAAATAAAGAGATCAACTCGAATGCGACGGTTAAATCCACCGGTTTCTCAAACATCGACAAGATGCCTTCCCCCTTGGAGTTCTTCGCGTACACGCTCGCCTTCCAAACGCTGATGTGTGGCCCTGTTGTCTTTTACACCGACTACATTAAGTTTATTCAAGGAGCTCGGGTTGACGAGGTAAGATTTTCATTTTATTTGTGAGTAGCTTTCCGCCCAAAACTTCGATCCCATGGGAAAATTATCTAGTCTATGTTACTCGCAGACATGATAAATTGACAACTGAGGTTTCTATTTATGATTTTTCCGCGTATAGATATCCAAGGGCTTGCCGGCTGTCCATATTTTTGGACAACTGTTTTAGTTTTCGTGAGTAGCGAATTGACGGTTCCTTTCAATCCCCGGTTGAAGCAAATATTCTTGTAAAATTAGTTTTTTTTTTGAGTTTTTTGTATCCTATAGTAAAAACTCAACACGAGAGAAACCTTAGTGTGTGCCATTTATTATTATTGGCTTCGGCGTCAGGCATGCCTTCCAAAAGTCCGGGATTTTGTTGCCCGAGTTTAAGAATCATATGAAAAATTTAGTAATATTTGCAACACATGTTCCCTGTTCACATTCAATTATGTATCAATCAGCACAACACAGACATTTGAACTCACGTCATACTGGCAGTCGAACTTTGCCTACCCAAGCGTATGAAGCACTTTCGACGTTTTCTGAGCGTTTATAATGTGTGAAGTCGATTGTCGTCTAGGACTTTGATAATATCATCTGTCAAGAAAAAAGATTCAATCATCACCAAAGTACGTAATATCAGCAATCAACAAATGTAATGAACTACATCTTCTTATCGGTTTCTTCGATTTAAGTACTGTATATACTTACTTCTGTTTAATACTCACAGTATTTAGGTAGGTACTCCATGAATGACACACAATTTACGATTAAAACACAATAGGTCGTTGTTTCGATTGATCCGAACCAATATTTTTGACTTGACCTCTTGATATCAGCGAATATTAAGTAGTTTTATATACATTTATTTACCTACCAGCTTGTTAGGTTATTTTTGGGGCAGTCTAGAAGTCTAGAAACATATATACGACTTATTTTAGGGATGGTTAAATATTGAAAGTTTAAGTTTTTTTTGGAATTATCAAGGATTCCCTGGGGAAAGTTATTCGGTTTCCTGAGGAGATTTACGTCTCATAAATTCCAATTTAAAGTCTATACTAATTTGTCAGTTTTCTGCTGCTGATCTAAAGTCAACTATATTTTAAAAATGAAACAAATATAGCCGCGTCAATATGTACGTTATACACTTAAAAACTACCGAACGAATTGTCATACGGTTTCCAATAATGGAAACGGAGTGATTAAGAAGAACACATTAATTAATCATAATCACGAAACAAAGGTAAATTGATGTTTAATGTAAATTGATAGAAACATGAGAATAGTTCGTGGCGAAGCCAGGGCGTACAATAAAAATACCAATACAGTCACCTACTTACCTTTGTTTCGTGTAATTATCTACACATGATTAATCAATGTGTTCCGATTCCTATGTTGACTGGTTCACTGATGCAAGGAGGTTAAATTGACATACTTTGCGAATATGATGCAACGAATTATGTGAATATTGTTTCACCTACTAGCCAATCTAGCTATTGCCAAAATGTGAGATTTCGTATGAGGTTTTTGTTTTGTTTTATGAGTAACTTTGAAGTACAACTAATTAATATACATTAATTATTGTATAATGTTTGTAACTTTGTATAAACTTGAGGGAGCGGAGGTTAAATAAACTTTAGATACATAAGTATTAACACAAAGGCTTAAATTTTACGACGTCGTCGCTGGCGGTAAGATTTTTTTCTTATTTATTCATTTATTTAGTAATAATTATACATTAAATAATTATGTAGTTATATTACAATTTACATAGAACTAACAATTATTTATTAATAAAAATAAATAGCTGAAGTGAAAGTAGATCTGCCTATTAACAAACTCTAGGATTTGGCAAGTTGGCCATTTATTGCCTACAACTAAATAAAAATCCTTTATCCTATCCTACTTTATAAATGCGAAAATTGTATGAATAGTAGATGGCTGTTTGTTACTCCTTCTTGCAAAAACCACTGGATTGATTTTGATGAAACGTTGCAGTAATATAGCTTAAACATTGGAACATAATTTTCACAAATTCCTAGCTGTAAGAGACTCGTTAACTAAGTAACTAACGACCCGTAGCACTATATATTCAGAAGGGGTCCAAAGTGTTTGTTTCACGTGTTAAGTTACTGAGCGGGTTCGCTTCTCGACCAATACAAATATTTGATTAAATTAAAAATTTAAACCCCCCCCCCCCCCCGCAAAAAAGTAAAGCGGACATTTAAAAAGTAAAAAATAATACCTTTCGTTGAGCCATCAAATTCATTTCAGAAATACTTACCTATATATATTTTAATTATCGAAATCGATGGATGGCACGATAGGGTTTGCTCATTAAAATGGCGCTATAATGTCGCGTCGGGGTACCGCTTTAGTGAATCAGACCCAATCAAATGAAGGGTCAATCAAATTCACTAAAGCGGTACCCCGACGCGACATTATAGCGCCATTTTAATGAGCAAACCCTATCGTGCCATCCATCGATTTCGATAATTAAAATATATATAGGTAAGTATTTCTGAAATGAATTTGATGGCTCAACGAAAGGTATTATTTTTTACTTTTTAAATGTCCGCTTTACTTTTTTGCGGGGGGGGGGGGTTTAAATTTTTAATTTAATTTTTATTTCAAAATTTTTAACTTATTTCAAGGATGTGCTTGTGTTCTGGATATCCTGGCCGCAGCATCAGCTCACTCACCATTGCATTGTATGCAGAATCAAATACTGAACAAAACGAGTCCAAACACGACATATCTGCTATTTTTTTTTAAGAGTGTGCTAGTGTTCTGGATATCCTGGCTGCAGCATCAGACCAAGAGTTCCATAATCCTGCATAGTTATTAAGCATACATGAGTGTTTCAAGTTTTAGGTCACATGTATGTTTGAAAGTAAAGTAAATACACATTAAGAGTCTAAGAACCCTACCGCAGCTAACAAAAGAGCTGATGACCTTGAAACGGCTGAACCGATTTTGATAAAACGTATCTAAGAACCATCGCCAAAAAACCTGCTTGTAAATAAAAAAAACGCATCTAAATCGGTTCACCCGTTTGAGAGCTACGGTGCCACAGACAGACACACACACACACACATAGCGGTCAAACTTATAACACCCCTCTTTTTGCGTCGGGGGTTAAAAATGACATAAATGATATTTTAAGCATGGAATAAATAGTTGAGATTTGACTAGAAAATGCGTCGTAGAACGGGTGAACCAACTTGGATGCGGTTTTTATTTTATTAAAAAGCAAGTTTTCTAGCGGAGGTTTTTAGACACGTTTTATTACGGTTCAGCCGTTTAAAAGTTATGGGCGATAAATGTCATGGGCGGGCGGTACAACATTTTTAATTTTAGAGTTTTGTTACACGCTAGAAGGTGGATATTTTTTTTTACTTATCTTTTGGCATTATCGCCGCTGATTCGAGGAATTTATGAATGATTGATTAATGTCACTGATGTAATCTTGAAAATTATAATTGTTACGATAAATAGACAATATCGCTTACGTTTTCTCTTGTCTGGTCGAACCCTCGATTAAGAGGCTGATACTCAGTTGCAGAACCGATCATTAAATCTAAAGCTTCTTTAAATGTAATGCCGTCCTTGTTTACGTCAACAAGACAGAAAGTGTCAGTATGGCATTTAAAGTAGCGTTAACTTTTATGATCGTTTCTGCTACTTTTCGGACGTTTCGGTCATATTAAATTTAAGTAAAAACTCTGATTAATTTGTTTTTATTTTAACAGTATCAAAATCCTTGTCACCTTTAAATAAAAAAGAAAATATTATGACTATTTATGACAAATAGACTTTGAAATTGATTAAACACATGTTTAAACTTATAAAGAAAGATAAAGTACCTATGTAAATATAAGCTATGAGGTTTGCAATAACTGAATAAATAAATATGTTTACTTGTATACTTATTTAAGATTTTCAACATTTAACACGAGACATACAAGTATTCAAATACAGGGTTCTTCAAATATCAGGCCTTTAAACTACTACTGTGTGAAGCGTGACTCTGGTGGGACTCAATAAATAAGCTGGCCCAGTTCGGTGGGACCACCAGTCCATAGCGTTTCATTTTGCCCTTCTTTGTCTCTAATTAGTAGTTCATACTTTTACACGTATTTAAAGACCCACATTAAGGTTTTTCTATTGTTATGGGTCCTTTTGGGCACAAATACCCAGACCCGAGATCAAATATCTCTAATAAATAAATAAATATTATGTATTAGTCTCATTTGTTCATATACTTACGCCTATGATTTCTGATAGGGTAGACAGAGTTATCATGTGATTTAGATGATGTCATGCAGAGTCATGCTTGCATATAATAAATAGGAAAGATTTGATTGTTTGTTTGTATTGAATAGGCTCTGAAACTACTGGACCGATTTTAAAAATTCTTTCACCATAAGAATACTACTTTATCCCTGAGTAACATAGGCTACATAATTTTCCCGAATTCCCACGGGACCGAAGTCCCATGAAGAATGCTTCTTTTATAATTGGACATTAGCCATTTTTCCTAATTGGACAAAGGCTGGCCCAGTATGCCTGGAAGGAGTAGGCGGCTGGCCCATTGTAAGTTTTTCTTTCACTACCAGTCCAGCGGCTTTTTCGTCTTTTAACCTAAAATCGCTCGTAGCCCAGCGTTCGCTGATCTCAACCGATCAGTGACGTTAAGCAACGTACACAGAGGCAGGGAACCTAATGGGTGACCGAAGTAGCAATTTATCACGATCGTTTCCGTGCCTTCCGAAGCACGCTGTCGGTCCCGTCTGTTTTAAAAACTCGGACACCAGGATTAGCCAAGTTCGCCACACACTTGACTATACCAACACGATAAGAAGAAGACCTAAAATAGATTGTATCATGCAGGATGAGAAGCGAGATGTGTCTACAGTAGAGCCGTCCCCGCGACAAGCAGTGCTGTACAAAGCATGCGGGTCCGTAGCGGCCGCCGTACTCTATCTCACGCTCGGGAAGAGATACCCCGTCAAGGTGATTCAAGGTCAGTTAACCATACACTATGTCAGGGATGGCGAACCTTTATGGATTGACGTGCCATTTTTTTAAAGAAATGTTGAACGAGACCACAGACGTGCCATCGAATAATGTTGATTTATTGTGAAAATATTAAAATTAAACTAAAACAAGCGCGCTACCCGGCCACTACGCCTACGCATTAAACTGCATAGTGAATTTTGTTAATTTGTCTACTAGTAGATATAGTAAGAAACTATTCTAGTATGTGTGCTTTGTCAATAGATGGCCATGCCCAAAATATTTTGTCGCATGCCTTTGGTTCGCCATCCCTGCACTATGTTAAGTCAAAGTACGCTAATTCAATTCTTGATAAAGTGGCGTCCACGATTTTCGTGATTTTCTAATGTCAGAGTATTTTAATAAGAATTTAAATAGAGAACGGCGAATTCGCTAATATTAAGTAAAGGAACCTTTGACATACATACATACATAGTTATACATACGCTCTCGCCTCTAATCGGTAGGCAGTAGTGTTGCATAACTATCGATAGTTTGGCCATCGATAGGACTATCCTAATCGATACTATTGACAGCCCTATCGAATATTCTTACTGTTTTTCAAGGTTACGATAGTATCGATAGACTATCGATACTTTCTAATACTGGTTACAACACTAGTAGGTAGAGCATCACTGGTTTTCGAACCACTTGATGCCACGTTTGACACAAATTGTGATGGTTATCAGATGGGACAAGTTGCATAATGGTGAGAGGTGGTCAGCCTCTCGCCCATTATACAGCAAAACCATCGCATCCCACTAACAGACTTTTACTGTGTACCTGGGAAGATTCTAAGTTTTTCTTTCACTCCCAGTCCAGCATGGAAGAAGAAGGAATCTTTTACGGGTTGTAATACGCCAGCAGGGCTAAGATAATCGCCACGACATATTATCTCCGTGACTGTTTCGACCAATGGAATTGCGAGAAAGTGTCACGTGACCATGACATAGCGCGTGAGATAATATGTCGTGGCGATTATCTTAGCCCGGCTGAACCTCATCCTTAAATCAGCACTAAGTTATTATGAGCCCGCACACATTAGCACCGTTGCTAGTCTGCGACAGAACACATATTTGAGAGTTGTCTTAAGTCATAGCTCAATTTCGTTCGCAATACAACTATAACTAAAATCAAGTAGGTATTTAAAAGAATGTAAACAAACTTAAGCTGTCAAATCAGACAGTTTTGCAGGCTTCAGATTATCCGGCAGAATTAAAAATCACCAATTGTTAAATATCGTCTAAGCAAAACGGGTACTCTTAAAATTGGTCGTAATTTATTTTTCTGTCAAACCTTGAATTGGGTGTTTTTTCGGTAACAGGTTTCTAATTAATTATCTTATTCAAAAACTGTTACTAAATTATTTGATTAAAAACGTTAAATTTGTAGTTTATTGGAGACGAATAGTATATTTGCGTGTCTGTTAAAATTGATATATTAAAAAGTTTTTTTTTCCGATAATGTAAAATACAATGTATGAGAATCAAATATTGTGAATGTGTAAAAACCTTTTTCGTGTTGTTTACATTTTTTTAAGTACCTACATGATTCTAGATTATTTTAAAAAATCTGATCATTCCCTTGAACCCATTTTTTAACCGACTTCAAAAAAGGAGGAGGTTTCTCAATTCGACCGTATATTTTTGTTTATGTATGTCCGCGGATAACTTCGTCGTTTATGAACCGATTTTGATTATTCTTTTTTTGTTGGAAAGGGAGTATCCCAAGGGTGGTCCCATGGTAAGGAAACCAGGATCTGATGGTGGAATCCTGAAGAAATTGAGGGAAACTCTCGAAAAAATTGTCTTTTTATTTGGGATTGAAGTCGGTGACTCTTACGTTTTTGACGTGGAAAATTATCTTCTGTATAGTAAGGATTCATAGGTCCGTATTACAGAACGATCTATACTTTAGATCGACTCAGACTGATCTATTCTTGAGTAGCAGTCGTCTTTGTCATTTTGATAGTGAGAGAAAGAGACAATACTTAAAGTACTTATAGATTAAGAGTTGAGTCTCCTTCTGTAATACGAGCCATTTATTATTATTTAAGTATGTCGAAGGGCTGGGGTCAAGCGTGTACGCAGGCCCCCGTGTCACTGAGACCTTGATTGATAGATCTATTGTAACAGTACCCTTTTGTGTTATCACAGTACTCCTGGAGTCCTATGCCAACCGCGAATCTGGCCTATGCCAACCGCGAATCTGGCCTATGCCAACCGCGAATCTGGCTATACTTACAGAATCTACATTACTTGGTCTCAGTGAGGCCCATGTTGTATATACAGGGCTTTAGGTAAATCTCTTTCAACCTCTCGGGTGGTTAATCAGTCCATGAAACTGAACAACTTTCCCAAGGAAATTTCGGTAGGTCAAAATACGAAAAAAAATAATTTGAGTTCTCATACAAACTTCATCAGCATATAGCGCATTTTGTAAGGGGGATCAAAATTTTTTTTTCGTATTTTGACCTATGTTCCTTGGGGAAGTTGTTCAGTTTCATGGACTGATTAACCACCCGAGAGGTTGAAAGAGATTTACCTAAAGCCCTGAATACAGGCCATAGTGATCCCAAAAAACTGTATGAAATCTTTTTTTCAGAGCTAAGCGATCCAACATCCGAAGTATCTCGCTCATGGTCTGCTGTGTACCTGCTTTGGTACGCGTACTTGTCGACTCTAGTGGCTCGTTGCAAATACTACCACGCGTGGCTATTGTCAGACGCCATTTGCAACAATTCCGGCATGGGCTTCAATGGATATGACAATGAAGGGAAACCCAAGTGGGATAAGATGTCTAATATCGATGTTTTTGGGTTTGAGGTAAGTGTTAATCTTCTTTGCTGAGCGTAAAACTCAAGAATGGCCGACCAATTCGGCAATTTTTTTTGTATGTTTCTTAAGGACACAGAAAGTTTGAATAAAGAGAAAAAATAAAAAAAAACCACCGGAAAAATTTGCACGGGAACGAAGTCGCGAGCGGACTGCTAGTTGAAGAATAATTTAATACTTTTATTTGATAAATTAAAAAATATATATTATAGGCCATTACCTTCAATTGCGTCTTGAAAATAAGATTTTGTTAGATTAGAAACCTAGAATCCCACGGAAACATTTAAAATAAATTTAAAAACGCGTTGTAACATTCTAGCTCATATTTTTTTATAATATTGATGAATTAGTTTTAAATTAATGTTATTGTACATAAAAAAGGTTATTATTTTCCTCAGTTCGCACAAAACTTCCGCACAGCGATAGCGTCATGGAACAAGAACACGAACGCGTGGCTGCGCTACGTAGCGTACGAGCGCGGCGGGCCGGCCTCGCGCACCGTCCGCGTGTACGCTTTGTCCGCAATATGGCACGGGTTCTACCCGGGGTACTACCTCACATTCTTCTCCGGGGGAGTCTTCACTGTTGCTGCTAGGAAGGTGTGTATCTTATTATGTTATCTTCTTATATAAAACAAAGTCGGGTTTGTTCGAAACTTGATAACGGCTGGACCGATTTTCATGGTTTTTCATTTATTGTATTTGTCTCTGTCCCGAATACCAGAATAACTATTAAAAAAATTGGTAAATTGACGAAAAAATTCACACGAGAACGAAGTTCCGGGCAAAAAGCTAGTAACTGATTAAAATTTCTAAATTATATATTTTCTTTATTGCACTTAGATATCATGGGATACAAAATAAAAGAAAACAAGTCTACAAAGGCAGACTTATCACTAATAGTGATCTCTTAAATTTAAATAAACTACTTAAAAATAAATCTGAGATAAGATAACCCAAGATCCTGTTCATTGCCAAAACCAATATTAGTTTTTAATAAACTATAATATTTTTTCTATTTTGAATACACTGCCTCTTGAAAAAAAAAGGTAAATCAGCAAGTTATATGAAGAGGCAATATTTTTTCATATTCCGACCTCTGTTCTTTGGTATTAATTGTCTCTCACTATCAAAATGACAAAGACGACGTTACTCAAGCATGGATCAGAGTCTGAGTCGCGTTCTGTAATACGCACCTTAGTCACATCCTTCATTTTCGCTAATTAGTTTGAAGTCACTCAATATAATATTGACTTCTTCTTCTTATCGTGTAGACCTAGGCTAAATCTTTGTGGTCCAGTACTCAACCACGCGGATTGCGTTTATTGGATTATTTTCAACTATTGACTTGACACGTTTCAGATCCGAAGCGTGGCTCGTCCGATGTTCCTGGGCGGTCGCTCCAAGAAGTTGTTCTACGACTCGCTGTCGTTCGTGACGACGCGAGTGGCCATGACCTACGCCACCGTGCCCTTCATCCTGCTGCATCTCACGCCCAGCCTCGCTTTCTACGGGTAAGTTGAAGGTCAAACCGATTTTAATTCATTTACTAAATAAATAAATATTGGGACAAATAACCCCAAACTAAGCAAGGCTTGTTACTATGGGTGCTAGATAACTGATCAAAATCAGTTAATAATTATTTTAGTTTATTTATCAACCCCCGCCAAAAAAGTGGGGTGTTGTAAGTTTGACGTGTACAGTCAAGAGCAGGTCACGCTTTACACTACCAGTTTAAGCTGAGCTCTGATTTATACTGCGCGCCATACAATGCAGGGCCGGTCCAAAGTAAAATAAAAAATAAAATAATGATTAACTGATGTTGATTTTGACGGCCGGTTTGGTCGAGTGGTAGTGACGCTGCCTCTCGATCGGCGGGTCCTGGGTTTGATTCCCAGTCGGGGCAAATATTTGTGTAAAAAGCAGATGTTTGTTCTCGGGTCATGGGTGTTTGTGTCTGCCTTTGTGTGTTCCAAGGGACCCACGATACAAGGGAAAACCTTAATGTGGGCCTTTGAGTGTGGAGCGTTTTTTTGACGTGATAACGTCTTTAAAATCGTTTTAGTCGGGTGACATGTTCAGAAACTTGTGTCACACCAAAGCCTCACGAGCGCGATCGCAGGTATAACGAGAGAGAGACGGACCGATCTCCCGTCTCATCTCGAGCGCTGCCAGTCATTCCGTGAAACTTGTCACGCGGAATCCTCACGAGCGGAGGCTGGCATAGCGTTCGAGTGAGTGGACCGATCTTCCGTCTCTCTCACCAATAAGACGTTATCACGTAAACATCTCGATCGTAAACCTACTTTATTTTTTAAAATGTCAAGCTTGACGTGCTCTTGAGTGTACCTATGTATGTTTGTGTATCATCGTAGCTTGTTTGAAAGTTGACGTGATCGAGATGGTTCTTAGCTACATTTGATCAAAATATCGGTTTATAAGCAATTAATGTCGGGGGTTATACAAATTTTTGATTTTATTAATTACTTGCTTTCCACCTCGTTTGCTTGGAAAAGTAGCCTGTCTCAGTCTTTAGCTCTTTAACTTTGCCTGTGCAAAACATCACGTCGATCTAAAAATAGCATACAATGTACAACAAAAGGAAAACTTATGAACTAAACGCGTGGGCAATTGGGCATCCTTATCGCTTAACAGCCACCCCCGAGTGTCCTTTGTATCATTTTATTGTTCAACCATTATTAAGCTCGAGTAAGTCTTATCCACTTCTTTAGCAGTGATTAGACTTAAAAAATTACAAATGTTTACCCAAACGGGACAAAGCGCGCTGTTGAAAAATTGACATCCACTAGTCTTATCTACTGCGGAACAAAACGATACCGCGTTTTAGAATACCAGTAGCTCCACCTAGCGGATTATTTACTAAGTTATTTCAATATGTCTAGAACTTCGTAATGATATAACATTGCAACAATACTTTTGCCTATAATAGAACTTGTTCTGAGGCGCATTTCATTTGCATAATATCAGGACCATCAACTGTTTAATAGATTACTTACGGTCTCTTCAGAAATATAAATAGTCATGTTGCCGCGCACGCGCATGGTTCGTTTCCAAGCTATGAACTTCTCCCTCTCGCCTCTGTTTTTTTGCCTAAGCCTATCATGTGGGGTCTAAAATAAAAGAGATTTTCAAGTAGATTCTAAACATTTATATCATGGCAACTTCGTTTAACATAACTCTAAAAAGTGTTGCCTCCGACATTCGATTGTTTATAATATAAGTCTTATAACTTTAGAAGGCCGAACCAATTTTGATCAAATAAAGCTAAGAACCATCCCGATTACGTCAGGTTTCAATTAAAAAACATCGAAATCTGTCCATTCGTTTAGGAGCTACGATGCCACAGACAAGACAGATACACACGTCAAACTTATAACACCCCTCTTTTTTATCGGGGGTTAAAAATCAATGAAAGTTTCATCGAACATACTCAACTTTGGAAGTCTTTAGATCTAAAATCTATCAGTGCATTCACGTGAAACATTCATCAATTTTCTCATCAGTTTTCTAAACGTTTTCTGTACCACCTTACTTATAACAGAAGTAAATGTAAACAATTCCGTTCGTCTTGCATATTTCAAATTGACCTCTCTGAATAAACGACGCAAAATTGTGGATAATGTTCTTATTCAAACTCATTCATGGCTTGATTGATGCACCTGGCATCCTTGAACGCCTCAAATTTTAGATCCCTCGTCATAACAGCAGGCTGCGAAATCGTAGAACCTTTGCACTTCCTCCGTGCAAAACGAATCTCGGTCTACACGCGCCTATTATGGCGACTACAGCACCTAAATTACGATTTTATTATGCGTAGATAAGCATGAAGCACTGCATTAAATCGAAGAAATAATACTACGGTAATGTTCAGCACATAAACTAGATAAGTAGTTTGCTGAAAACATGATTCAGCACTTTTGGTTCGATAGAAAAAGCTCACAAAGTCACCTCTAAATACCAATATTGTGTATCTTTTAAGCTGTAAAAACGATAGTAAAATGCACACAGGAATTTGCTATGAAAATGTTCGTGATTGAACACTCTCGTTATGTAGTTAATTAGTTAACGCATTTTTCGATTAAAGCTGTTGTTACCTTTCCATAAATCTCATTTTTCTAACTTTCGAACATGTTTTAAGCACGCACGCTTTCATAGTCCGTAAACTTCGTGTATCGACACTGTTCGCACTGCCGGCCCAGGCCTGTTGAGAGACGGAGATGGCACTATTCCTATGTGTGCTGCCTTTATCGGGTGCTGTAGTCGCCTTAATCGTATGTGTAAACTTTACAATGCTATCGGAAATGACATTGATATTTTCTCTGGTTCTGTGGTCTCCGCTAGGAAAGCATCTAGATAGTTAGTTTTAATTACTTTTAAATGTTTATTCTTTATTTTATTTTTTATGTTATAATTTTAACCCAAATACGGAATAGCACCTTTTTCTTTTACGCATGCTGTGTTCACTTCTTTAGGATTCATTCTTATCGCATGGTCTTTAGTTAAGTTTTTATGTGTATTATGTATTTGATTGATACTTGATTGAACCGTAATAAAAAAAAACAATTAAGTCTTAAGCAGAGGGGTGTCACTCCGTAGTTTAGGCATGTTCGCGCGGTTACGTTAGTACTATTATTTATTCTGTGTCTTAAATCACTGTATGGTGGTAGTCCTATGATGGTTAGGCCCGTGTTCACCAACAGATGTTTAAATTTTAAAAAGCACTAACCATTGACTATAAGACTGTTAATTGACTGTTTAACTTAACCGATGCATTGAACTTAGTTTTACCATTGGTTAGTTGCTCCCCAACGTTATTCATCAGTTTTAAGCAAATTAAATTAAAAATGCAAGACGCTTTGAATTATGTCTTTGAAGAAAATAATGTGTTAGATGATTTCGAAGCTATTGAGCGAATTTTACGCGCACCCCGTTTATTTCGAGTAATATGACGAGAAAGATTTCGGAACAAGATTTCGTTTATACAAACACAGATAAAATAATAAAATATAAAAAAATTGATCAACTTACGATTCTCATTAATTTCCGGCGACATATGAATCTTATAGTTTTTGAAATAGAGCAGTGACAAAAG
Source organism: Aproaerema taeniolella (assembly GCA_949987775.1). NCBI lineage: Eukaryota > Metazoa > Arthropoda > Insecta > Lepidoptera > Gelechiidae > Aproaerema > Aproaerema taeniolella. The sequence goes on from OX465255.1 coordinate 8,118,027, forward strand.
TTGTTAACAAAATGCTATATTTTTGGGAACCCCACTGTAGTTTAAGTTTTTTTTTAATTCTATTTTACGACAGTCATTTTCATAATACGTATTTCCTGAAAATTTGAAATGCTGTCTATAATAGTTTAAAAGATAAGAGGGGCTGCGAATAAAACACCAAACGTGCATATCAACTAGCGGACGCCCTACAATTCGTTCCCATGGGAATACCCTGTAACAAAATTGCGTATAAACAACTTTTATAGGCAATTTTGTAAACGGGTATGTCATACCCTGCCACATACTTCTTGTTACATTTTCTCACCACACTCGCCGGGTTAAAAACCAGAATTTATACCTAATATAAGATTGAAGCAAACGAAGCCATCCGTTATGGTTTGCAACAAGTCTTCTTCCTTCCTTATTCTGATTTTTTGATCATGATTATTGAAATATATGTGCAAAGATCACGTTGATCCGTTTAGACGTGAAGGAAGAACTAACAAATACTTAAACAAAAACGCTTTCAAATTAATTTTAGTAAGGATGTAATTTGTCCTTTTATGACAAACTTATGTATATTCTAGTTCTATAAAGTTCTTCATTAATGGTCACTTTAATTTCAGGAAACTCTACTACTCATTACATTTCATCGCCCTCGGAGCTTTGCTGCTGCCAGAAAAGCCTCTTAAATCACATATATCTGCGTCTTCCGTAACAAAAGGCTGCGAATCCAAAGTATCTTCCAAATCACACATGCCTTTGTCTTCCGCAATAAAAGCGAATGGTGACACAAAAATATCCTAAAATTATTCTGTAGATGTGAACTTACCAGTATTTTTTATATTTTTTGGAATATCTCAATCGTTGTATAGGCGCACCAGTCGCCATTTTAATTTATACTAATTCTACTGTTATATTATTATTAGCACAAACTAACTGCATTTAATGAACATATTTTATTTGGTTATGATATGAGAAAATACAGAAGACTAATGTTTTATGTTATATTCTAAAATGAAAGTAAGTTTAGTATTCTAGATGAGTTACTTTACTCAGACATACCTATTTATTTAAATCTCAGTACAAGAAGTTTTTGACATAATCTTGTGAAAACACGAAAGAGCTTAATTAATCAATACGAATTTTGGGAACAAATTTATGTCGTGTCGTTCGATGTAAGGATGTGTTCATTTGATTTTAAGCTTTGTCTGAGTAACTATTTACATAATTATATTTCATTTATTCTGGGTATTAATTTCAAGAAATGAACTTCATTCATTGGCTAAAATAAGTAACCAATACGCCATTAATTATGAAAAAAATATCATTGCTTCCACACGGATCAACTAAATTTACATTTTGGTTTGTACCTAAGTACCTACTTGAAAGTAGATTTTATTCCATTCGAACCAACTACTCAATGTCTTTTATTCCAAACGGAACAATTAGGGCGTAGGGTACAATGCATAATGCGGTTGTAGAAAAACTTTTTGTAGAAAACGGTATACAATTGTATTCTGTTGTACAAAATGATTTAACTTGATACAGCATCATAGTGTCAATAGTAAAAATTATTATGAAGCAAAGTAAAAATGAAAGTTAGAATTCCTTAATGTTATTTTTTGACCTTTTATTTATAGTGGGATCAATTTCGAAACTGAGACAATATTAAATGAGAACCTATTTAGGACTAATTTTCAAGTGTCCTAGAAATCAACATCACAGGTTAGTCATGCAGAAACAAAAATTGTTAGTCATATTTTTGTTGGTTGGTTCGACCCTTTCAGAAGCACTGGAAAATGTTGTTTCCTTATTTGTTTATTGATAAACAGACAGCCAAAAGAGACAGTGTGGCATTACTACCAATGAGATTTTATTTTTGATATTTAATCTAGATATGTACATATCTTCCCTAACCAGTACGTAGGAACTGATGATTCTAAATTTTAAGGTATTTGTTTCCAATCTGATAAATGTATCTTGGCTAGTTAATGTCATGTTTTGGATGGTGTAACGAGTAATGTCTTATTTAGATTGTAAGCACATGTATAAGCAATATCTTGAAATTTTATGTATGTTTGACAAACCTTACCTGGGTTAAAAGAGGCACAAAAATGTCTGAATGTACGTGAGGGCTCAAATGTCTTGAAATGTAATCAAAATCAATGATGTTGTGTTCAAGAAGCTGTTCTCCAACACTTGGAAAAGCAAATTTTTCCTAACAATGGCATCTAAGTACTATTATTATATTTATCCATTGATGGAACTATTTTTTAGTAAGTAAAATATTTTTACAGTGATATAGAAACCTATGTACAAACGGTGCCAGATGTAAAATGTTTATTTCACCATTTTAATTTTTCAAATGTTTATAAAAAATCTATCTATACTTCTGGGAACTGAGTTGAAGCATGTTGTGTGGCAAGCTGCCTATGTAATATAGTACCTCACTATGGAATTGTATTTAATTCTGTTAAAATAATAGTTTTGTATCTGAAGTATTTAAATGTTTAAACAATAAAAGTATTTCTATATATATATATTTTTTAATTTGTATTTATTTTATATCCTTAATAAATTGCTTGTCCATGGCTCCAGCAGGCCGAGTACGATAGTGACAGCGCCGCGACAACACTGCGGTCCTATGTCAAAATGTCAACATTGACAATGCCATAGGGCGAGCAAGCCTTTGCGCGGGACCCTTGCGCAATCAAAGTGAAGTTTCAGCGTGAGCCGAGCGCGAGTTTCTCGTTATCGTGCTAGAGCTGCTGATTAGTAGCCTGAAACTAGATATTTTTCATGAGTTTTTGTTTTTTCTAAGTTTCAAGAAGGCCTGTCTCATACTGCAAAGTACTCCCGGCAGGTCACTAGTGTCTTGTAATGTTTTTTTCAGATCTTCAAATATTTTTAATTTTGGATTTACTTCCAACACTGAAAACAAAAGCAATTTATAGTTAGTAAAGTTAGTAGTTGTAAAAATGTGAAGTTTGGTGTAATTTAAATAATATATGCATTGAAGATAAACCAACCTTCTAAAATAACATAGTTTTTGTTGTGAGGACTGCAATCTTATGTAGTCTTTATTGTTAGCAAGCAATGGGAATATATACATATAACCGAAATTATTATCATGAAAACTGTCAGTGCATTTATTAAATATCATTATTATAACTTAATTACCTACATCTATCTCATTCATGTACAGTAATGTTTTCTTGCATACCTTGCCTGAGGTGCACAGTTACAAAGATTGGTAAGTAGCTAGTAACTTTGTTATAAATCTACAATAAAATGAAAAACTAGGTTTCAGCCACACTAGACAATTACACCTAGCTTGTCACTTAAATTTTTTTGATTCTTATATTTTAATGTGCCTGTCTCGTGGTATTTACTTACATTCATAATGATCTGTTTTTATATCTCGAATCAAACGCAGATTGAAGTTATCAGATTCTTTCTTTGTTTCTGTAAAGAATTGAATGTAAATTGTATGTTTGTCATTGTTCCTCGACTCTGTTGTATAATACATCTTCAAATACTTTTTATAATACTTCTTAGCCATTAAGTATGCCTCATGAATGTCTTTGATTTCTTGTGATAGTAACTTTTGATCTGTAACAAAAAACGAAAGTAAAATTTTAAATATTGTTAGTAACTATATATATCAGGTACAACTGTTTGCCTTACCCTGTTTGTATGTTTCATACTGGTTTTTTTGTTTGGCGAGTTCCTCAAGCTTAGCGTCTATTTTATTGCGAAGATCCTTATTCTGCTCAATAAGTGAAGTCAGTTCTTCGTCGACATTGGGAGATAAGTTAGAGCCGTAGTTCTGTGTCTTGAAACCAGCCATTTGCAAGACTTCGTCGCGCAAGGAATTTACATGACATTCGAATTCTTTAGAAGAACCCTTCTGCACATCGTCAATACGATAATTCCACACTTCATCTATCACTGCCATTTCAACAAATATTACAGAAAATTCACAGAAACAAATTGCTAGGTAGGTAACCCAGATTCTCTTTGAGGTAACCAACCAACAAACAAACAAACGATTTTCAAAATTCAAAACAACGTTTTTTTTCCATAATTTCCATAGCAGTTTTTTTTGTTTAATTTATCCCTTTCGGGAAAGGCAAGGGAAACTATGTCCATACAGCCATGTCTTCAGTGAAAAATCTTCTTTCTCTAACTTACTTAGAGGCCGTATTACACTGCACTGAACCTAAGTACCATTTCCCTAAATCGGGCAAGTGTAATAAGACTTAGAGAGTTAGGCTCCCTAATTAGGAACATCGGATGGTTCCGACCGCCCTTATTGCCCTAACCGCCCTAACTGTCAGGCAGTGTAATAAAGCTCTAGGCCCTAAGTTCCTCATGTTCTGTGTAAAACCGGATATTACATTCTCTTTGAATCGGATAGAGTCTGTTTTATGAAAACTGGCGATCTTTATCGGTACCAAACGGAGCAGAAACACTGTTATCACTTGAATTTTTTATCACTACACGAATTTGAGTCAATTTACTGCATAATACACTATCACGATTACACAATTACAACTTTTTCATGCAGAAAACGAAAATTCAATTGACAAAGCAACTGCACTGCCCACGCCGAGTTCCCGCCAAAGATCTTTAGACAAGCAATGACACAGCCTAAGGCGAATGCTACACGCTCGATATTTATCGTGATATTTGGATCGTAATCCAGGATCACGATATTTATCGAGTGTGTAGTATAGCGCATCACGTATCGTGATACGGATCGCTGGATTTCTAGAAATCCAAAAATCCACGATCTGTATCAAGTATCGTTGATAAATATCGAGCGTCTAGTCTCTAATCGATATTTATCGCGTCAGTATTCATTCTAATATAATAGCAATGGCATTGAACGCCATTTTGACCCTAATGTAATAGAATGAATGAAATTTTGACCCTATTATAATAGCAACCAAATGGCAACGTAAGCTTTATTTAAATTGTCACTCATAGCTTTATTTATTGTAATACGAAACGTACGAGTGTCCTCAATGAAAACCGTCGTACTAACGCGATTCGAATCGTATGTGTAGTATACCAAAATATTACTAGATAAATATCGCGTTTAATATCGCGATGCATATCGAGCGTGTAGCAAGGTAAAACTCTTCTCTTCTTACGATACGATCACGATACGATGTGTGTCGGTATGTGGCAAACTTGGACAACATTAGTAAATGACGTTTGTTTACAATTCATTCACTTGGCGTATCTTTTGTCGGTATCCAGGCCATTATTGTTAAAAAAAAACAGTTCATTCAATATTTTTCATGTCACATCGCAAGAAGAACGATTTTTATGTTTCTCGATGGGAATTATGGGCTTGTTATAAAATATATATATAATAAATCTTGATATTATGCTGAAATTAGGCTCTCTTTTAGTGATTTATTCAATTTTTACCTGACCACAGTTTTATATTCTAAAAAGGTATGAAGTTCACATGAAATCTTGGTAAGTGAAGCTCCCATCATTTTGTAGAATCAGTCGGATGTTTATTAACATTTCCATTTTAACTGCACAATTCTTTTCTATTCCAGGTTTTTAGTTTAAATCCTCAGAAAATTTTGCAAACGGGCGATTTTGTAATCATTATGAATTATAGCGATATTGTAAAAAAAATTAATAAGTTAGCCTGGGCCGTTGGTGCGTTTAGTACGACTTTTATGACTTTGAAGAATTCTAAACAGATCTTGTCCAATGGGCCAATGTCTAAGTTGTTTCAAAACGCAAGCCAATGCTGATATTACCACATCACACAGGAAAAAAGATGGTAAGTCACATACATACAATATTGTTATTGTATAGGTAATCATACTACCTACTGTATTGTTGTACCTGTGATAATAAAAATCTCAGACAGCTGATAAATTCTTGTTTGTGTTATTACAGAGCTGACAGAGATTGTGACCTCTCATCAAGGGCCTGCTGTTATGGTATCAGACTACCCTCAAGAAGTGCCACTTCTTCATGATAATGAGAACAGTGTCAACTTTTATAAGGGATCCAATTGTGTACAGAATGCTAATACTCTGAATTGTTATGGAGAGCCTTGCTCAGGAGAAGTGGTTGTTACACAAAAAAATACAAATAGCTCTGAAAAGAATCCTAAACCATTCTATCAAAAGTTGCCATCAATTCCAAGAACTATGTCATCATTGGGATCAGGAGAGCCTCGTATTTCAGAATCTAAAATTAACCAGCTGTTTGATCAGTATAAAGATTCTCTCGAGGAAGCTATACTCGCTGAAGGTATTGAAAATCTCTGCAATGATCTTCAACTGAATCCAGATGATTTTAAAGTTTTAGTTCTTGCTTGGAAATTAAATGCTAGTCAAATGTGCAGATTCACAAAATCTGAATTTATACAGGGGTTAAAAAGTATGAAAACTGATTCCATAAAAAGCATTCAACAGAAATTAAATGAGATAACAAATGAGTTGAAAAAAGATTCGGAACAGTTCAAAGACCTGTATAGGTTCACCTTCAAGTTTGGATTGGAAGTGAGTACAGGACAGAGGATACTGCCAGCTGACATTGCCATAGTTTTGTGGCGGCTAGTCTTCACTAACAATGAACCATCAGTGTTGAACAGATGGCTGAGTTATCTTGAAAAGAACCCTCATATCAGAGGTATTCCCAAAGATACTTGGTACATGTTCTTGAACTTTTGTGAATTTGTAGGTGATGATCTTAGCAGTTATGATGACACTGAGGCTTGGCCCAGCCTTTTTGATGACTTTGTGGAGTATGAAAATGATCAGATGAATCAAAATGTAACAAAAAATGATATCAAGATACAGGATTAATGTCCCATGCCAAATTTTAGCTACTGTTAGGTACTTAAAGACATTGAGACTGATAATCAGATAATGCATGTTTGAGGGTGAAGATGATGCTGTAATCCTGTATCTCCAATTTAAGACTAAAATAATGAATGTTGTTTCATAATAAATTTGTGGATGTAGATGAGGTTCTAATATTGTGAGATTTTAAAATGAATTGAATGTACATATTATTACATTATATTTTATAACTAATTGTGGAACTAATTTTAAGTGTCTAGTTTTAGAATTAATATGATACAACATTCCAGTGATGGAATTAGCCAAAATCTGTACATACTTACTGTATAATACTGATGTAGTTTGGGTTGCTTTAAGTGGGAAAATTTAAAATCTGTGCTGTACTTTGTATTGCCTTGTTTTTAAATTGATTGCCACTTGAAGTTACTTTGTACCTTGCACAACTGAAAATTGTCTGGTATCTATAATAGAGTTTATTAATATAACATTGACAATTATCATTTTAAATTCCTTTTATATTTTATTGATATATTTATCCACTATAGTTTTTGAAGCTGACTTTATATTTTACTAGCATCCCACTCGGGACTTCGTTCCCGTGGGAATTCGAGAAAATTATGTAGCCTATGTTACTCCTGGATAATGTAGCATCCTAATGGTGAAAGAATTTTTGAAATCGGTCCAGTAGTTTCGGAGCCTATTCGTTACATACAAAAATACAAATCTTACCTCTTTATAATATTAGTATAGACTAGCATAACGCTTGGGACTTCGTTCCCGTGGGGATTCGGGAAAATTATGTAGCCTATGTCCATCGGGGATAATGTAGCTTTCTAATGGTGAAATAATTTTTCAAATCGGTCCAGTAGTTTCGGAGCCTATTCGTTACATACAAAAATACAAATCTTACCTCTTTATAATATTAGTATAGACTAGCATAACGCTTGGGACTTCGTTCCCGTGGGCATTCGGGAAAATTATGTAGCCTATGTCCATCGGTAATAATGTAGCTTTCTAAAGGTGAAATAATTTTTCAAATCGGTCCAGTAGTTTCGGAGCCTATTCAATGCAAACAAACAATCAAATCTTTCCTCTTTATAATATTAGTATAGATTACTGACGCACCACAGAACACAAAATCCAAGTAAATTATCAATCAGCTTGAAAATCAAATTTTTGTGACATTCTTTTTGTTAATTGCATCACATATTGTGTAGAAAGGAAGAGTTGTGAACTGCAGCTTTCATCATTGACATCATGATATACAGAGGCCAATCAGATGCACACCAGCTTATTCCATTTTGTTCCAAAACCGCTCTTATCGCAACAGCACAGAGTGCTCGCGTGTGGTAACCTGATGGCCCTCCGTACATATCTCACTATTAAGACATACAGAAGCGTGACCGGTTTCAAATTTTCGGTACCAGGTTCTGAATTGCCAATTTTTTTAAAGAATTATAATGAGGTTAATTAGGTAAATAAATAATCACTACCCACTCAAAGGCCCGCCCTAAACTTTTCCCCTGTGTCGTGGGTCCCTTGATACATACACAAAGACAGACAAGAACACCCGAGACAAACATCTACATTTCACCCAAAAATATTTGCCTCAACTGGGAATTGAACCCAGGTCCCGTCGTCACTACCACTACCAAACCGGCCGACTAGTGTTGCAACCAATATTAGAAAGTATGATACTATCGTAACCTTGAAAAAAAGTAAGAATATCGATAGCTAATAGTTTGCGATATTATTGATAAGAGATCAAACTATCGATAGTATCGATACTATTGAATTCTAATAGTATCGATAGTATTAGAATTCAATAGTATCTAATACTATCGTAATTAATTAATTAACCTAGTTCAGGCACATAGTGTTAAGTTTTTTCCTTTTATTTTTTGGCACCTAGCCCTTAGTTTTTTACTGTGAAATTCTTGGTTGTATGAATACATTTTATTTATTTATTTTAATACTATCGATAGTTTGGTCTGTCATCAATAGTATCGCAAACTATTGGCTATCGATAGGCCGACGTATATACAATAAAAGTAAATAGAAATAAAATCAATAATTATTTAATCGGTCACTTTTTGTGTCCATAATTCTGGCAGCGCCACTATCACCGATTTTGAAATGGATTGTTGTACTTATCTAATAGTCATGCATTTTTCATTTTATGAAAAATTGCTGAGAAATTGCCAGGGTAGGTGGTTTCAGAGATAAATGACAAAGTTTGGGGCGCTGCCAGGCTGACGTCAATTCAGCAGCGCCACAGTTGGAACTCTGTAGTTACATTAAATATTGAAGACCCATCTAGTTAGTCATTTACTCATGTTTAACAGTCTAAGGGAAAATGTTAATAAATGGAAAAAGTAAGAATTTTCAGAAATATTCAAAAAAGTTTGGAGCGCTGCTGGAATGACGTCAGCCCAGCAACACGTTTTCTATACTACACTACAGCTATTTAGAAGCTCATTTTTTGACAGCAGGTACTCAAGAGTTCCAACAAGTTGTGTAAAATTGTTTTTGGCGATATTCTGCAAGTATTTATCACTTTATTTACGGCACAAAGAAGTAAGAAGCGGGGCCTATCGAGATCTTCTCAGTAACGATGAGGTATTAAAACGCTCGGTCAACTCCAATCGAAAGACCTGTACCTAATACAAAACTATAATAAAAATACAGTAGGTAGCTACCTAGTCAATGTGATGGGCGAGCTTGGTGATCTCCACACATTTTTTCAAAGCGTAGCCTTGTTTATTTTCACATTTTGTACTCGTAAATACTTAAGGTTTTGGAGTATGGTAAAGATAAAGAGGATCGCCTCACGGCGCCCCTCTGTACTTTCTACGGCGCAGAGTTTGGGAACCCCTGCCCTAGACTGTAAAACTCAGAATCGATGAGTCCATAACCACAGCTGGGCCACAATCAAAATTTTAATGTTTGACTATGCCAAGAATTTCTCAAAATTTGTCGTATACGATTGGCAAAGAAAACATAATTTCTCGGGGCCGCGTTTAAAAGTTATTGGGGGTTGTTTGGGGCCCAGCTGCAGTGACGTCACTACAGCTGAGCCACACCTATATCTCGAAGATGGAATCATGTAGCGGAGATCTGACTACGTAGATAATTTCTCGTGAATTTCTGGAGACAAACGCCAAAATAAGAAAACTATCCGGTCTTGCATTCAAAAGATATAAGACATTCGTTGGGGCCCAGCTGAGCCACTTGGATCTCGAAAACGGGATGACGTAGGGGAAATCTGCTTGCGTAGATAATTTCTCGAGTATAATCATAGAAAAATCTGAGTTTCTCGGTGTCCCGTTCTAGAGAAAAAAGACTTTATTTAATTTTCATAGAAAGGTACAGTCGTGATTAAAAGTGAAATGAAGATTTAATTCCAGTAATATGATAATAAATAAATACACTAAAGCAAACAGAGCCGTCTGTCATGGTTTACAACAAGTCTTCTTCCTTTAGTATCGCGTAGGTATAATAAATACAATCAGTGGTGAGCTCTAAACTATAATAATTTTATTAAATATTGTAAGCCCAAATGTAACTGTTCCCATAAGGGTATTTAATGTCAGTTATCATAGTCATTCCTAGAAGAGCATATCCCGGAATGATTGGTTTATCCTGAGTTTGACCAAAAAATTTCTACCAAACTTTTCAGTCAAACGTCGAAAGTAAAATAATCTGTTTCGGGCTTTGCCTAGTTGATCCTAGAAGCGACTTGCAGACTCGGTCAAACGTCGATCTGTACTGTACTAATAAGTAATATGTTTAATTATGTACAATTCTAAAATGTCATAGGTAGTGCCTCACCATGTGAGAATAATGACATTTTTTATTGTAATTATGACAATATTAAAACAATACACATTAAAATAAATAAATTACGTTTTATTATACAACTTTTTTATTTTAATTCAGGCAATATTAAAAAAATAAACGTTGTTTTAAAATGACGTTTTATTAAATACAACTAATATAATATAACAAACAAAGACATTCTAATACATATTTGAAGTTTGACTGGTCAAACCCCGATTTCATGAAATTGAATTTCGATGTTTGCCTGACCAAATTAGTTTCTCCTTTTTAAACTATTATTTTGTAAGTGTTAAGTAATAAGTCAAAAAATAAATATATAGCGCCTATTTTGTTAAAAAACAAACTGGTGGCTTTGTTGCGTAGGCAAGATGCACGATGAATATAGATATTGTAAATAATAAAGTATATTTGATCTCAAAAAATACTTTACCATGAAAAGAAAAAATAAATCATGTCAATAAATCAAACGTTTTTAACTTTCCTTGCCCGCCTCATCTTGTATGCAGTTTACTGTGTTCTGCGGCTTCGTATCGCTTCTAAAATGCACACCTCTTATTTTTATTTTTTTTTAATAAGCCAAACTCAATTTATGAACTACCTAAGGGTCAGCTCCCACCGCGACGCGACGCGACGCGACGTTGCGAATAGAGCTACTTAAAATTGAACTTTATTATATTACGTGATAAGATAAACATTTCATTGTGAGAACGCCGCGGCGCGCAGCGCTGCGACGTGTTCTTATTCTCACTTGTAATAAATAAAGTTCAATTTTGAGTAGCTCTATTCGCAACAACCGTGCTGCCATCCCCGAGAGTGCTATGTGTTTCAACTGTCATTTTCCATGGTTTAATGTAATTTTTGTACTTCACTCAAGTCTTACCATATTTCATAAAGAACTATAGACATAGAAAAAAGTATAAAGAACTCATTAAAAAGTGTGAAAGTGAATCAAGTGGACTTGACTAAAAGGAATAGTATCCATGCCATAAAAATAACTCTTTTGAAAGACAATTGTACGCGAGTGTACATTTTACTTTGGGTAGTCTAAGAGCTCGATGTCAAAATGTTGTACATATACTGATCGAGTTAATCATTTAAGTAATATGAAAATTATACTAACATCCCCCTACGTCATCCCGTTTTCGAGATCCAAGTGGCTCAGCTGCAGTGACGCGTCACTACAGCTGAGCCACCTGGATCTCGAAAACGGGATGACGTAGGGGAAATCTGCTTGCGTAGATAATTTCTCGAGAATTTCTCGAGTATAATCATCGAAAAATCTGAGTTTCTCGGTGTCCCGTTCTAGAGGAAAAGACTTTATTTAATTTTCATAGAAAGGTACAGTCGCGATCAAAAGTGAAATAAAGATTTAATTCCAGTAATATGATAATAAATAAATACACTAAAGCAAACAAAACCGTCTGTCATAGTTTACAACAAGTCTTCTTCCTTTAGTATCGCGTAGGTATAATAAATACAATCAATGGTGAGATCTAAACTACAATAATTTTATTCAATATTGTAAGCCCAAATGTTACTGTTCCCATAAAGGTATTTAATGTCAGTTATGATAGTCATTCCGAGAAAAGCATATCCCGGAATGACTGGTTTATCCTGGGTTTGACCAAAAAAATTATACCTAACTTTTCAGTCAAACGTCGAAAGTAAAATAATCTGTTTCGGGCTTTGCCTAGTCGATCCTAGAAGCGACTTGCAGACTCGGTCAAACGTCGATCTGTACTGTACTAATAAGTAATATGTTTAATTATGTACAATTCTAAAATGTCATAATGCCTCACCATGTGAGAATAATATTGTCATAATTGTAATTATGACATTGTCATAATTGTAATTATGACATTGTCATAATTGTAATTATGACAATATAAAACAATACACATTAAAATTAAAAAATGACGTTTTATCATACAACTTTTTCATTTTAATTAAGGCAATATTTATAAAATAAACATTGTTTTTTTTAAATGACGTTTTATTAAATACAACTAATATAATATAACAAACAAAGTACACAATACATATTTGAAGTTTGACTGGTCAAACCCCGATTTCATGAAATTGAATTTCGATGTTTGCCTGACCAAATTAGTCTCTCCTAGGTTTACGTCTCTCCTAAATTCTTTAGTCTTT